>CM039674.1:127769750-127941257 GCA_022496015.1 Hordeum marinum | reverse complement strand
TCCTCATGACATGACCGAGACACCTGTATGGTCAATAACCAATAGCGGGACTTGGATGCCTATATTGGTTCCTACATATTCTACGAAGATCTTTATTGGTCGAACCTCTGTGTCAAGGATTCAGTTAATCCCATATGATGTTCCCTTTGTTCTTCGGTATGTTACTTGCCCGAGATTCGATCGTTGGTATCTCCATACCTAGTTCAACCTCGTTACCAGAAAGTCTCTTTACTCGTTCCGTAATACAAGATCCCATGACTAACACTTATTCACATTGCTTGCAAGGCTTATTATGATGTTGTATTACCGAGTGGGCCCTAAGATACCTCTCCGTCACATGGAGTAACAAATCCCAGTCTTGATCCATGCCAACCCAATAGACACCCTCGGAGATACCTGTAGAGCACCTTTATAGTCACCCGGTTACGTTGCAATGTTTGATACACACAAGGCATTCCTCCGGTGTCCGTGAGTTGCATGATCTCATGGTCATAGGAACATATACTTGACATGCAGAAAACTGTAGCAATAAACTAACACGATCATGTGTCATGTTTATAGTTTGATGAGTCTCGTCCATCCCATCATTCTCCTACTGATGTGATCGCGTTATCAAATGACATCACATGTCAATGGCTAGGAAACCTTGACCATCTTTGATCAACGAGCTAGTTCACTAGAGGCATACTAGGGACAGAATGTTGTCTATTCATCCACACGTGCAATGTGTTTCGAATCAATACAATTATAGCATGGATAATACACAATTATCATGAACAAGGAAATATAATAATAAACGCTTTATTTATTGTCTCTAGGGCATATTTCCAACAGTCTCCCACTTGCACTAGAGTCAATAATCTAGTTCACATCACTATGTGATTTACATTGTAATGAATCGAACATCCATGCAGTTCTGGTGTTGATCATGTTTAGCCCTTGGAAGAGGTTTAGTCAATGGGTCTACAACATTCAGATCCATGTGCACTTTGCAAATATATGTCCTTCTCCTCGATGTAATCGCGGATGGAATTGAAGCGCCGCTTTATGTGTCTGGTCCTCTTGTGAAACCTTGGTTTGTTGTCCAGAGCAATGGCACCATGTAACATCCCAAAATTCCATTTTGGAATGTTATGAATATAGCTATGCATCTATTATCATCATTGCTTGATTGTATGAACTAGTTGAAATGCCTCTTCTGGTTTTCAGAAAGTCCCCTTCTACTTTTCCCTATGTTGCTTCCTCTATTTAAAATTTTTGGTTAAAAGTTCAAATAAGAGAGGAGGAACATGACACTCCACACCAGGGTCTAATTGGTGAATTATTTGAACAAAAATAACCAGGAGTTATTTTGAAAATATTTGCAAAAAGGGTTTAAAAACAATTAGGACATTTCTGAAATAATATTTTTTTCAAAGTGTTCAAATGACAGAATAGAAATGTTCATTAAATAGCATTTATTATTCTGTTAATTTTGATATATAATACCCCTATATTTACAAACGATTTGAATGCTTTAAAAGCTTTTGAATGTCTCCGGAAATTATTAAAAAGAAACGGTAACCGTTTCCGGTATTAAACGGGCCGGCCCACCGGCTTTAAAAGCCGAAACCGTTACCGGTCGGCCGACCGAGCGCAGTAATGCTCCCGCTCTCTCACTGACACCGGGTCCCACCCCGTCCGACCGTTGCCCCGGAACGGTCATCGTCTTCACTCCCCGCGCTCGCCGGATCCGACGCCGGCCGTTACTCCCCCTCACCGGATCTCTCCCCTCTCTCCTCCCCGCACCCCCCCGAGCGCCTATATAAGAGCCCCACGGCCCCGCATCCATTCCCCCCCCGAGCCCCCTTCTCTCTCTCGCCGAGACGCCGTCGATTGCTCGTCGGAGTTCCACCACCACCGGAAGTCGCCGTCGATCGTAGCCACCACCTCCGACCATCATTCGCCACGCCGTCGCCACCAATCGCCTCCGGAGGACCGTCCCCGTCGCCAGGACCACTTCCCCGTCCTCCCCGACCACCGGAACACCTCGCCGTCGCAATCGCCGCTACCGGACTCGCCGGAGTACCCCGACGCCGGCAACCTCCCTCCGTAAGCCCCCTCGACCGTCCGATCCAAATCCCACGGTCCAGATTAGAACGAACTTAAGTCCGAACCGTTTTCTTCTACCGAACGGTCGCCCGCTCTAATTCACCTACCGAACGCCCCCCTTAGCCAATCGGATCGCGCCACGTAGCCCCCTGACCGACGCAAACTTTTTTTCATTTTCTGTTTTGTTTTAATTAACAGAATGTTTTCCAATTTTGTTTTGCTTATATCTTTTAATCTGTTTAGAGTTTTGAGTTGATTCTTTTTGCAATAGCTCACAATTTTCATGTAGTTTCACCCTGTACTTTTAAATTTCAAATTTGAACTATGAAATTTGAATTGAATCAAATTTGCTTAAAATCTTCAAATCTGAATAACTAGAGTTTGAAAATAGATTTTGATATGAATCTTTTTGCTACTGTTTGGTATTAGTTAGGACTATCTTCAGGTATAGTTTGAGGATTTTCATGATATATTTGATTACTGTTTTACCCAAAAAACAGAATCTGCTTATTATTATAATATAGTTTTATAAACTTAATTTTGATTAGTTTGATTTAGAATTTGGTTTTATTTGTTTATTAGGTTCTGTTAGTAAACATTTAGTGTTTTCACTTACTGTTAATAAAAATATAAATTTGCCTAGTTTAATTTTATTTAACATAGGAATCAAAATTTCTTTTCAATTAGGCTTAATTTGACTAAAACAACTAACTAGTAATAGTTTGTTTTCAAACAAAGTTTTCTATATTTTGTTTCTGTTTTCTAAGACAGATTTAATAGTAAATTATTTTTTTTCTGTCAAGAACATGTTTTGTTAACAAATTATAAGTTTAGTTTTACATTCTTTTGTTAATATAACTATAGTTGATTCATATAGTGTTTATCAAAACTTGTATAAACTTCACTAAACTTTTCCCAACAAGCTTAAATTGATTATTCTGTTTATTAATAAAATATTCTATTGTTTTCCTTGTTGTCAACAATTGTTTTGCTATTTCAAAATAGTTTTATTATGTAGTAGTGTTTTCATCATCCCCTTTGGAAAAAAACAAAACTTTGTGTGTTTTACTTGCTAGAGACTTTTGTGCATTGTTTGCCTTGTTTGTTTAGTACTTCTTTGCTGAATGTTATGAGTACTTATTTTGGTTGTATGCTTATTTGAGTGCATTGTTTGTTTCGTTAGATTATCCGGAGTGCGAAACTTGTTACCTAGAGTTACTCAAGTACGAAGATCATCAATCAGGCAAGTCACTTTGATCATGTTTTACCCATGTTTTATATGCATTAGTTCTACCATCTCCCCAGTTGCATGCAAGATAGGTTAGTTGGAAACTTGGTTACATAGTAGTAGTATCATGTGGTAGATACCCCTCTCAACCCCTTTGACAACATTGGCCCCGGGAAACGTTGTTTTACCTTTTGCTATGCTATTAGTAGACGGGGTTGGTTGTGTGATTCATGAGAGTTGAGAGAGTTAATAATTTCAAGACCTACATAATGATCAAGATTTCAATACTCCAAGTTTTCAACATACCTCTGGGTGGATGATGGTTGAACGGCGCCCTGGAGAAACCAGTGGTTAGCCTAGGTGATGCTGGAGGTGGCCAGTATTCACGCGGAAAGGTCCACCCAGGCACAAAGGGATGGATGGGTGCTTCAAGACCCAAGGCTTACCTGCACAGCCACAAGTCATTATGGGCTCTGGCTTGGTTGGATATCGTGGTGACCCTGGACAGGCGGTGCTACGAGAGGTAGAAGAACGGTAGGAAAGGATGGGCATCGTCAGAGTCGCAGGGAAACCCTTTGGAAGACCATGTTTTGGTCATCCGTTTCTCAAACACCCTGAAGTGCGAGAAATCAAACGGAGGCGACCAAATCTTGTGGGGAACGTGTGCAAAAACTCTGCAGAGTACTTAAACCTAATCGATTAGCCGTGTCCACGGTTATGGACGACTTGAGCCAAAGGGATTGGAACTTCCGGAACTCTCAACACAAATAATATGATGATGTGGGAATTTAATAATTTTGGGTATGAGAATTGGTTGATGGAACCATCTCATTAATCAACCAACTTAGTAATGCTTTGCTTAGCCCTTTTTCTTGATGTAGGAAAAATTGGCTTTACGCAAAACTTACCACCCCACCTGCCATATAAGCATATAGACTAGCTGATTATTTTCACCCCTCTCTTGTGACTTTGCCGGCATACTCCATATGCTGACCTACACGGCTGCAACGTATCATGTTGCAGAGTATTTTTCCGACCAGGAGTGAGGACACGTTCTATGCTCAGTGAGATGCCCTTGGAGTCGGATGGACTCATCTACCTTCGACGCTTCCGCAAGATTTAGATATTCTCATGAGTTGGCCTTTGGCCACTTTATTGTAATTTTTATCGTAATAAAGAACTCGATATGAGATTTCGATTAATATAATGCTGTGTGATTTACCTTTGATATATACATTGATGTACCGTGTGTGTACCAGCATGATCTTGGGATGGTACGGAAACACCGGAGACTTGACCTTCCAGGTCGGGTCGTTACAGAAATGGTATCAGAGCACACGCTGACCGTAGGACGTAACCTCTAGGATTGGAAAGCCTTAGGATTGTTTCTCTTTGTCTTTAAATATCTTATACTCTCATCTATTCGTTTCTGACTCCTCTCCGATTATTTCAAAATTTATAGATGGCCACCTTCATCCCAGTGTTGATCACAGAGTTTTGCCAGCCTGACGCAACGATGCCCTTTGGTAAGGAGCTGATGAGGATCGTCAAGGACATAAGGATTGCTTTGCCGAGCATCACCGGGATTCCTATCATGTCATTTCCCCAAGATGGACGCTACAGGATCGAGGTGCATATTCCAGGGAAGACCTTTGGGAATCGGAAGGAACCCATAGATCTCAAGTTCGTGGCACCCAGTTGGATACTTGGAAGAGACATGGCCATTCATCGTGCCCTTGGACGTATCCAGGAGGAATACAGAGGTGGAACCATTTCACCAGGACTCAGCATGGTTTGCCGCAGAGATGCCCATGGCAACATCATCACCAATCCCACTGCAGACACCAATATCTCCTATATCCAGACCTTGGAGACTCACATCAGGACTCTGGAGCTTCGAGTTCGTGCTGACACGAAGACTATCAAGAATCTGATGAATCGTGAGCTGGACCTTGAAGCTGATCTGCGAGAGGCCAACTATGAACACGAGCATGAAGTGAAGGACTTCTTAGAGAGGATTGATGAGCAGAATGCACGCATCGCCACTCTGGAGGAGCATCTAGACATGGGAGAAAACCTTCACCCCGAAGGAGACATGGCACCCTTCATCAGCGACGATGAAGACTATGAGGAAAGCACCACCGGAGGACCTACGACTATGCACTTTTGAGGAGAACATTAGTTATGCCCTCCAATGTATCTTTATTTTAGTCGTTAAAGCGTAGGTCGATGTTTAGTTGTCTGAGATTTGTATTTTCCGATGTTTGACATTGATTGAATAAATGAATGAGTGTTTCGTGTGATATGTTTGTTGCATTGCATATGGGTAGTGAATTTCTTCCAGACCCTTGTTCTATTCTAATTCTCATCCCTCTGAAAACAGCAAGATGCCTCCACGACGTGAGACCGATTTCACTTTTCCACCGGAACTCACCCAACTCCTTCAGCAACAGAATGCACTGATGCAACTATTGATTCAGAATCAGACCAACAACCAGAACAACAACAACAACCACCATCCACCCCAGACTGACAATCTCACCCGTTTTCTGAGGTTGAACCCTCCAACTTTCTCCAGCAGCACTGAGCCCATTGTGGCAGATGACTGGCTCCGCAAGATGGAGAGAGAACTTGTCACCGCTGGATGCACTGACGCTGAGAAAGTGCGATTTGCCGCACATCAACTGGAAGGACCAGCAGCATCATGGTGGGAGAATTATACCACCACTTATCCTATTGCAGATGTGACTTGGGAGCAGTTCAAGCTTGCTTTCCGCACCGCTCATGTTTCAGCTGGAGCCATGAGTTTAAAGAAGCGCGAGTTTCGCAACTTGCGCCAGGGTAATCGTTCCGTGGCCCAATATGTGGACGACTTCAACACATTGTCACGTTATGCCCCAGGAGATGTGGCCGATGATGCGGCCAAGCAAGAAAAGTTTCTGGAAGGACTCAATGATGAGTTGAGCATACAGCTGGTAGTGGCTAATTTCAACAACTACCAAGAGCTGGTGGATAAGGCACTTATTCTGGAAGGTAAACAGCAGCAGATTGAGAACCGCAAGCGGAAGTACACTCAGGGGAAGTTCAACTCTGGAGCTCATCAGAAGCCTCGTTACTCCCCGTACTCCGGGAATACCGGATCAGGAAATGGTAAGTTTGGAAAGCACACTCATACTGTGCACAACCATGGAGGTCACCATCATGGAGGAAATGGGAATAACCGTCTCAACCATGGTAACTTCAAGAGTGACAATGGGAATGGGAACAACAACCAGCACCGTCAAGTTCCTGCTCAGAAGGATCTGAGTCACATTACCTGTTTCAAGTGCCAGAAGACAGGGCACTATGCTACTGAGTGTCCCCAGAGTAAGCAAGGCACTGGAAACGGCACTAACAACGGCAACTCCACAGCCAAGAAGCCCAATCCGTTTCCCCGTGCTCACGTGAATCACATCAACGTGGAAGAAGTCTATGATCAGCCCGAGACTGTGGTTGGTAAGTTTTTATTGCATTCACGTCCTGTTACAGTACTTTTTGATTCGGGTGCAACTCATTCATTCATATCAAGGGTAGTTGTGGATAAGTATGGTTTGCCCACCAAAACCCTTAGTCAGCCAATTCAGGTTAGTTCTCCAGGAGGTATGATGATGGCAGGGATAGGATGCCATGCCTTGAAACTCAATATAGGGAACCATGTTTTTTCCACCGACCTCATCGTCTTAGAGTCACACGGATTGGATGTAATCCTAGGCATGGATTGGATGACCAAGTATGAAGGAAATCTTGATTGCCCTAGCAAGTCTGTTTCACTCACCACCCCGGAGAACAAGAGGATTAAGTATGTATCCCGACGCACACGTATGAGTGCTCGGTTAAATTCTCTCACAGGAGTTGTTCAGGAGGAAGTACCTGTGGTAAAAGAATTTCCAGATGTATTTCCGGAAGAATTACCAGGAATGCCACCAGATAGGGAGATTGAGTTCTTAATAGAGCTACAGCCAGGGACAGCCCCAATTTCCAAGAGACCCTATCGGATGCCCGCAAATGATCTGTTGGAAATCAAGAAGCAAATTAAGGAGTTATTGGACAAAGGTTATATTCGCCCAAGTTCTTCACCTTGGGGAGCCCCAGTTCTTTTGGTGGAGAAGAAGGATAAATCTTTGAGAATGGTAGTGGACTATCGTGCCTTGAACGAGGTGACTATCAAGAACAAGTACCCTCTACCGATGATTAATGATTTGTTTGATCAGCTCGTAGGAGCCAAAGTATTCTCCAAGATCGATCTTCGATCAGGGTATCACCAGTTGAAAATTCGTGAACAGGATATACCCAAAACAGCTTTCACCACGAGGTATGGCTTGTATGAGTATACGGTCATGTCTTTTGGATTGACTAATGCTCCTGCCTACTTCATGAATTTGATGAACAAAGTATTCATGGAATACCTAGACAAGTTTGTTGTGGTGTTCATCGATGACATTCTGATATTCTCCAAGAACGAGGAAGAGCATAAGCAACATTTGCGTTTAGTTCTGGAAAAGCTAAGAGAGCATCAGTTATATGCCAAGTTCAGCAAATGTGAATTTTGGTTGACGGAAGTCGGATTCCTGGGACATGTTATTTCCGGAGAAGGAATAGCCGTAGACCCCGCTAAGGTTGAAGCCGTCACCGAGTGGAAGTCACCCACCTCAGTTAAGGAGATCCGCAGTTTCCTTGGACTTGCTGGATATTACCGGAGGTTCATTGAAAATTTCTCCAAGGTTGCCAAGCCCATGACAGAGTTGTTGAAGAAAGAATCCAAGTATGTTTGGACTGTGGAATGTGAAGCCAGTTTCCGGGAGTTGAAGGAACGTTTGGTCACAGCCCCAGTGTTGATCTTGCCCGATATTCGGAAGGATTTCCAGGTTTATTGTGATGCTTCACGTCAAGGACTTGGAGGAGTACTTATGCAGGATGGAAAAGTTGTAGCCTATGCTTCCAGACAGCTACGACCTCATGAGTTGAATTATGCCACGCATGACTTGGAGCTAGCAGCCGTAGTGCACGCACTCAAGACTTGGAGACATTTCCTTATCGGAAATAGTTGTGATGTTTACACCGACCATAAGAGCCTGAAGTATATCTTCACGCAGAAAGAGTTGAACCTCAGACAGAGGAGATGGTTAGAGTTAATCAAGGACTATGACATGAGATTACACTACCATCCAGGTAAGGCTAATGTTGTAGCCGATGCCTTGAGTCGGAAAACTTATGTGAACACACTCACAGCTGGAGGATTACCTCAAGAGTTAGTCGATGATCTCAGAGAGCTCAAGCTAGAGATAGTTCCAAGAGGATATGTTGCTACACTGGAAATTCAGTCCACCTTGACCGAAAGAATTCGAGAAGCCCAGAAATCGGACAAGGAGATAGCTGAGATTAAACAGAGAATGAAAGATGGTAAAGCTAAAGGTTTTCGTGAGGATGAACACGGAACTTTGTGGTTTGAGAACCGAATCTATGTGCCCAATGAACCAGAGCTCAGGAAGTTGATACTTCAGGAAGCCCACGATTCACCTTACTCGATACACCCAGGCAATACCAAGATGTATCTGGATTTAAAGGAAAGTTATTGGTGGACAGGTATGAAGAAAGATATTGCAGAGCATGTTGCGATATGTGATGTTTGTCAGCGAGTAAAGGCAGAACATCAGAAACCAGCAGGGTTACTCCAACCTTTGCCGATACCCGAGTGGAAATGGGAAAAACTTGGTATGGATTTCATCACAGGATTGCCCAGGACCCGTTCAGGTTATGATTCCATCTGGGTAGTGGTAGATCGCTTGACCAAGGTAGCACACTTCATTCCAGTAAAGACCACCTATACCAGTGCTAAGCTAGCCAAGATATACATGACCAGGATCGTATGTCTGCATGGAGTTCCGAGGAGTATAGTGTCAGATAGAGGAACACAATTCACTTCAAAGTTTTGGCATCAGTTACATGAGACTTTGGGTACGAGACTGGAGTTTAGTACAGCTTTTCATCCGCAGACAGATGGCCAGACTGAGAGAGTCAATCAGATTCTGGAAGACATGTTGAGAGCTTGTGCGCTAGATTATGGATCTAGTTGGGACGAAAACTTGCCTTACGCAGAATTCTCATACAACAACAGTTATCAGACCAGTCTAAAGATGGCCCCTTTCGAAGCTTTATACGGAAGAAGATGTAGAACACCACTGACGTGGGATGGTGTTGGAGACCGACAACTTTTTGGTCCCGACCTTATCCGAGATTCTGAAGAGAAAGTCAAGTTGATACGTGACAGACTCAAAATAGCTCAATCTCGACAGAAGAGCTATGCTGACAACAAGCGCAAGGAAGTGACGTATGAAGTGGGAGACCGAGCATATCTTCGTGTGTCCCCGCTTCGAGGAACCAAGAGATTTGGTGTTAAAGGAAAATTAGCACCCAGATTCATAGGCCCCTACAAAATTCTTGAACGTAGAGGTGAAGTTGCATACAAACTGGAATTGCCGGAAGGATTATCCGAAGTTCATGATGTGTTCCATGTTTCCCAGCTGAAGAAATGTCATGCTGAGATGGTTGACATCCCTTTGCGAGACACCGTGCCCCTAGAGGCCATACAGCTTGAAAGTGATCTGACTTATGAGGAGAAGCCTGTCAAGATCCTCGAGACATCCAACAGAGTTACCCGCAGCAAGATTATCAAGTTCTGCAAAGTTTTGTGGAGTCACCATACTGAGGAAGAAGCCACCTGGGAACGCGAAGAAGATCTTCGTAGAGACCATCCGCACCTATTTTCTAGCCAACCCGAATCTCGAGGGCGAGATTCATCTTAAGGTGGGTAGGTTTGTAACATCCCAAAATTCCATTTTGGAATGTTATGAATATAGCTATGCATCTATTATCATCATTGCTTGATTGTATGAACTAGTTGAAATGCCTCTTCTGGTTTTCAGAAAGTCCCCTTCTACTTTTCCCTATGTTGCTTCCTCTATTTAAAATTTTTGGTTAAAAGTTCAAATAAGAGAGGAGGAACATGACACTCCACACCAGGGTCTAATTGGTGAATTATTTGAACAAAAATAACCAGGAGTTATTTTGAAAATATTTGCAAAAAGGGTTTAAAAACAATTAGGACATTTCTGAAATAATATTTTTTTCAAAGTGTTCAAATGACAGAATAGAAATGTTCATTAAATAGCATTTATTATTCTGTTAATTTTGATATATAATACCCCTATATTTACAAACGATTTGAATGCTTTAAAAGCTTTTGAATGTCTCCGGAAATTATTAAAAAGAAACGGTAACCGTTTCCGGTATTAAACGGGCCGGCCCACCGGCTTTAAAAGCCGAAACCGTTACCGGTCGGCCGACCGAGCGCAGTAATGCTCCCGCTCTCTCACTGACACCGGGTCCCACCCCGTCCGACCGTTGCCCCGGAACGGTCATCGTCTTCACTCCCCGCGCTCGCCGGATCCGACGCCGGCCGTTACTCCCCCTCACCGGATCTCTCCCCTCTCTCCTCCCCGCACCCCCCCGAGCGCCTATATAAGAGCCCCACGGCCCCGCATCCATTCCCCCCCCGAGCCCCCTTCTCTCTCTCGCCGAGACGCCGTCGATTGCTCGTCGGAGTTCCACCACCACCGGAAGTCGCCGTCGATCGTAGCCACCACCTCCGACCATCATTCGCCACGCCGTCGCCACCAATCGCCTCCGGAGGACCGTCCCCGTCGCCAGGACCACTTCCCCGTCCTCCCCGACCACCGGAACACCTCGCCGTCGCAATCGCCGCTACCGGACTCGCCGGAGTACCCCGACGCCGGCAACCTCCCTCCGTAAGCCCCCTCGACCGTCCGATCCAAATCCCACGGTCCAGATTAGAACGAACTTAAGTCCGAACCGTTTTCTTCTACCGAACGGTCGCCCGCTCTAATTCACCTACCGAACGCCCCCCTTAGCCAATCGGATCGCGCCACGTAGCCCCCTGACCGACGCAAACTTTTTTTCATTTTCTGTTTTGTTTTAATTAACAGAATGTTTTCCAATTTTGTTTTGCTTATATCTTTTAATCTGTTTAGAGTTTTGAGTTGATTCTTTTTGCAATAGCTCACAATTTTCATGTAGTTTCACCCTGTACTTTTAAATTTCAAATTTGAACTATGAAATTTGAATTGAATCAAATTTGCTTAAAATCTTCAAATCTGAATAACTAGAGTTTGAAAATAGATTTTGATATGAATCTTTTTGCTACTGTTTGGTATTAGTTAGGACTATCTTCAGGTATAGTTTGAGGATTTTCATGATATATTTGATTACTGTTTTACCCAAAAAACAGAATCTGCTTATTATTATAATATAGTTTTATAAACTTAATTTTGATTAGTTTGATTTAGAATTTGGTTTTATTTGTTTATTAGGTTCTGTTAGTAAACATTTAGTGTTTTCACTTACTGTTAATAAAAATATAAATTTGCCTAGTTTAATTTTATTTAACATAGGAATCAAAATTTCTTTTCAATTAGGCTTAATTTGACTAAAACAACTAACTAGTAATAGTTTGTTTTCAAACAAAGTTTTCTATATTTTGTTTCTGTTTTCTAAGACAGATTTAATAGTAAATTATTTTTTTTCTGTCAAGAACATGTTTTGTTAACAAATTATAAGTTTAGTTTTACATTCTTTTGTTAATATAACTATAGTTGATTCATATAGTGTTTATCAAAACTTGTATAAACTTCACTAAACTTTTCCCAACAAGCTTAAATTGATTATTCTGTTTATTAATAAAATATTCTATTGTTTTCCTTGTTGTCAACAATTGTTTTGCTATTTCAAAATAGTTTTATTATGTAGTAGTGTTTTCATCATCCCCTTTGGAAAAAAACAAAACTTTGTGTGTTTTACTTGCTAGAGACTTTTGTGCATTGTTTGCCTTGTTTGTTTAGTACTTCTTTGCTGAATGTTATGAGTACTTATTTTGGTTGTATGCTTATTTGAGTGCATTGTTTGTTTCGTTAGATTATCCGGAGTGCGAAACTTGTTACCTAGAGTTACTCAAGTACGAAGATCATCAATCAGGCAAGTCACTTTGATCATGTTTTACCCATGTTTTATATGCATTAGTTCTACCATCTCCCCAGTTGCATGCAAGATAGGTTAGTTGGAAACTTGGTTACATAGTAGTAGTATCATGTGGTAGATACCCCTCTCAACCCCTTTGACAACATTGGCCCCGGGAAACGTTGTTTTACCTTTTGCTATGCTATTAGTAGACGGGGTTGGTTGTGTGATTCATGAGAGTTGAGAGAGTTAATAATTTCAAGACCTACATAATGATCAAGATTTCAATACTCCAAGTTTTCAACATACCTCTGGGTGGATGATGGTTGAACGGCGCCCTGGAGAAACCAGTGGTTAGCCTAGGTGATGCTGGAGGTGGCCAGTATTCACGCGGAAAGGTCCACCCAGGCACAAAGGGATGGATGGGTGCTTCAAGACCCAAGGCTTACCTGCACAGCCACAAGTCATTATGGGCTCTGGCTTGGTTGGATATCGTGGTGACCCTGGACAGGCGGTGCTACGAGAGGTAGAAGAACGGTAGGAAAGGATGGGCATCGTCAGAGTCGCAGGGAAACCCTTTGGAAGACCATGTTTTGGTCATCCGTTTCTCAAACACCCTGAAGTGCGAGAAATCAAACGGAGGCGACCAAATCTTGTGGGGAACGTGTGCAAAAACTCTGCAGAGTACTTAAACCTAATCGATTAGCCGTGTCCACGGTTATGGACGACTTGAGCCAAAGGGATTGGAACTTCCGGAACTCTCAACACAAATAATATGATGATGTGGGAATTTAATAATTTTGGGTATGAGAATTGGTTGATGGAACCATCTCATTAATCAACCAACTTAGTAATGCTTTGCTTAGCCCTTTTTCTTGATGTAGGAAAAATTGGCTTTACGCAAAACTTACCACCCCACCTGCCATATAAGCATATAGACTAGCTGATTATTTTCACCCCTCTCTTGTGACTTTGCCGGCATACTCCATATGCTGACCTACACGGCTGCAACGTATCATGTTGCAGAGTATTTTTCCGACCAGGAGTGAGGACACGTTCTATGCTCAGTGAGATGCCCTTGGAGTCGGATGGACTCATCTACCTTCGACGCTTCCGCAAGATTTAGATATTCTCATGAGTTGGCCTTTGGCCACTTTATTGTAATTTTTATCGTAATAAAGAACTCGATATGAGATTTCGATTAATATAATGCTGTGTGATTTACCTTTGATATATACATTGATGTACCGTGTGTGTACCAGCATGATCTTGGGATGGTACGGAAACACCGGAGACTTGACCTTCCAGGTCGGGTCGTTACACACCAGTGTTGTCACAGAAAAGAGTCATTGGATTCAGTGCAGTGGGCACTACTCCAAGATATGTCATGAACTGCTTCATCGAAACACCTTCCTTCGCCGCCTCCGAGGCTGCGATGTACTCCGCTTTGCATGTAGAATCGGCTACCATGCTTTGCTTGGAGCTGCACCAGCTTACCGCTCCCCTGTTGAGAATAAATATGTATCCGGTTTGTGACTTAGAGTCATCCGGATCAGTGTCAAAGCTTGCACCGACGTAACCCTTTACGACGAGCTCTTCATCACCTCCATAAACGAGAAACATTTCCTTAGTCCTTTTCAGGTACTTAGGATATTCTTGAACGCCGCCCAGTGCTCCATTCCAGGATCACTTTGAAACCTTCCGGACATACTTATGGCAAGGCTGACATCGAGTCTTGTGCACAGCATTGCATACATGATAGAGCCTATGGCTGAAGCATAGGGGATGACACTCATCTTTTCTCTATCTTCTGCAGTCACTGGCATTGAGTCTTACTCAACTTCACACCTTGTAACACAGGCAATAACCCCTTCTTGGACTGATCCATTTTGAACTTCTTCAAAACTTTATCAAGGTATGTGCTCTATGAAAGTGCTATTAAGCATCTCGATCTATCTCTATAGATCTTAATGCCTAATATGAAAGCAGCTTCTTGAACTTGAACTTGAACTTGCCTAATATGATAGACTTAAACATCACTACGGGTAAGAAGGTCTCATCGTAGTCAACTTCTTGAACTTGTGAAAAACTCTTTGCCACAAGTCGAGCTTTATAGACGGTGACATTACCGTCCGCGTCCGTCTTCTTCTTAAAGACCCATTTGTTCTGAATGGCCTTTCGCCCTTCAGGTAATACTTCCAAAGTCCATACTTTGTTTTCATACATGGATCCCATCTCGGATTTCATGGCCTCTAACCATTTCTCGGAAACCATACCCATCATTGCTCCTCCATATCTCGTAGGTTCATTGTTGTCCAACAACATGACCTCCAAGGCGGGGTTGTCGTACCACTCAGGAGCAGTGCGTGCCCTTGTCGACCTACGAGGTTCAATAGTAACTTGATCCGACGCTTCATGATCATCATCATTAGCTTCCTCTTCAACCGTCGTAGGTTCCACAAAAACATCTTTCTGCGTTGTGCTACTCTCTCGTTGAAGTAAAGGTTCAATAACCTCATCAAGATCTATTTTCCTCCCACTCAATTCTTTCGAGAGAAACTCTTTCTCAAGAAATGTTCCGTTCTTAGTGACAAACACTTTGCCTTCGGATCTGAGATAGAAGGTATACCCAACTGTCTCTTTCGGGTATCCTATGAAGACGCATTTCTCCGCTTTGGGTTCCAGCTTTTCAGGCTGAAGCTTTTTGACATAAGCATCACATCCCCAAACTTTAAGAAACGACAACTTTGGCCTCTTGCCAAACCATAGTTCATATGGCGTCGTCTCAACAGATTTTGATGGTGCCCTATTTAAAGTGAATGCAGCTGCATCTAATGCATAACCCCAAAACGATAGTGGCAAATCGGCAAGAGACATCATAGAACGCACCATATCTAATAATGTTCGATTACGATGTTCGGACACACCATTAGGCTATGGTGTTCTAGGCGGTGTCAACTGTGAAACAATTCCACACTTTCTTAAGTGACTACCAAACTCATAACTCAGATATTCACCTCCTCGATCAGATCGCGGGAATTTAATCTTCTTGTTACAATGATTCTCAACTTCACTCTGAAATTGCTTGAACTTTTCAAACGTTTCAGACTTATGTTTCATTAAGTAAATATACCCATATCTACTTAAGTCATCAGTGAAGGTGAGAAAATAACGATATCCACCGTGCGCTATAACATTCGTTGGACCGCACACATCAGTATGTATGATTTCCAATAAGTCACTTGCCCGTTCCATTGTTCCAGAGAACGGCGTTTTAGTCATCTTTCCCATGAGGCATGGTTCACATGTGTCAAGTGATTCAAAATCAAGTGACTCCAAAGTCCATCAGCATGGAGCTTCCTCATGCGTTTTACACCAATATGACCCAAACGGCAGTGCCACAAGAAAGTGGTACTATCATTATCAACTCTACATCTTTTGGCATCAATGTTATGAACATGTGTATCATCACTATCAAGATTCAATATGAATAAACCCCTCACATTGGGTGCATGACCATAAAAGATATTACTCATATAAATAGAACAACCATTATTCTCTGATTTAACTGAGTAACCGTCTCGCAATAAACAAGATCCAGATATAATGTTCATGCTTAACGCGGGCACTAAATAACAATTATTCAAGTTCATCACTAATCCCGATGGTAATCGAAGAGATAGCGTGCCGACGGCGATCACATCAACCTTGGAACCATTTCCCACGCGCATCTTCACTTCGTCCTTTGCCAGCCTTCGTTTATTCCGTAGTTCCTGTTTTGAGTTGCAAATGTGAGCAACCGAACCGGTATCAAATACCCAGGCACTACAACGAGAGCTAGTAAGGTACACATCAATAACATGTATATCATATATACCTTGTTTGTCGTTGGCCGCCTTCTTGTCAGCTGGGTACTTGGGGCAGTTCTGCTTCCAGTGACCAGTTCCCTTGCAATGAAAGCACTCAGTTTCTAGCTTGGGTCCAGCCTTGGGCTTCTTTACAGGAGTAGCAACTGCGTTGCCATCCTTCTTTGTTTTACCCTTCTTGACCTTGCCCTTGCCATTCTTCTTGAAACTAGTGGTTTTATTGACCATCAACACTTGATGTTCTTTCTAGATTTTAGACTTAGCGACTTTTAGCATCGCAAACAGCTCGACGACTGACTTGTTCATCCCATGCATGTTATAGTTCATCACAAAGCTCTTGTAACTAGGTGGCAGTGATTGAAGAACTTTGTCAATGATCGCCTCTGGCAGAAGGGCAATTCCCAACTCCGCCAGACGAGTCGAATACCCAGACATTCTGAGTATATGTTCACTGATAGACCCGTTCTCCTCCATTTTGCAAGCATAGAACTTATCGGAGGTCTCATACCTCTCGATCCGGGCATTCTTCTGAAAGATAAACTTCAACTCCTGGAACATCTCATATGCTCCATGACGTTCAAAATGTCTTTGAAGTCCCGGTTCTAAGCCATACAATATTGCACACTGAACTATTGAGTAATCTCCAGAACGTTCCTCCTAAGCGTTCTTAACGTCTTCGGATGACATGTCTTCTGGTTGGTCACCAAGCGGTGCATCAAGGACATATGATTTCTGGGAAGCCGTGAGGATAATCCTTAGATTACGGGCCTAGTCAACAAAGTTACTTCCATCATCTTTCAACTTAGCTTTCTCTAGGAACGCATTAAAATTCAAGGGTGGTATTGCGCGAGCCATTGATCTACAACATAAATATGCAAAGGTTACTTAGACTATTGTTCAAGATAATGAGTTTAGTTAATCAAATTACTAAAGCTCTCACTCAAATTGACATCCCTCAGGTCATCTGAGTGTCACATGATCCAAATTCACCAACTCAAGTCTGATCATCACGTGAGTTGAGGTGGTTTCAATGGTGAACATCATCATGTTGATCATATCTACTATATGACTCATGTTCGACCTTTCGGTCTCTTGTGTTCCGAGGCCATGTCTGTACATGCTAGGCTCGTCAAGTTTAACCCGAGTGTTCTGCATGTGCAACACTGGCTTGCACCCGTTGTATGTGAATGTAGAGTCTATCACACCCGATCATCACGTGGTGTCTCGACACGACGAACTTTCGCAACGGTGCACACTTGGGGAGAACACAATTTATCTTGAAATTTAAGTAAGGGATCACCTTATAATGCTACCGTCGTCCTAAGCAAAACAAGGTGCATAAAAGGATTAACATCACATGCAAATCATAAGTGACATGATATGGCCATGAACTTGTGCTTTTGATCTCCATCTTGAAAGCACCGGCATGATCTCCATCGTCACCAGCACGACACCATGATCTCCATCATCTTGATCTCTATCAATGTGTCACCATCTAGGTTGTCGCGCCCATCATTCTTCTACTACTATTGCTACCGTTTAGCGATAAAGTAAAGCATTACATAGCGTTTAATAATTGACACGCAGGTCATACAATAATTAAAGACAACCCTATGGCTCTTGTCGGTTGCCTTACTCATCGACATGCAAGTTGTGATATTCTATACAACACACGATCATCTCATACATCACATATATCACATCATGTAATTGGCCATATCACATCACAACATACCCTGCAAAAACAAGTTAGACGTCCTCTAATTGTTGTTGCATGTTTTACGTGGCTGCTATGGGTATCTAGGAAGAACAATTCTCACCTAGGCATAAACCACAACGGTGATACATAAGTTGCTTTTCAACCTTCTCAAGGACCGCCTTTGTCGAATCCGATCCAACTAAAGTAGGAGAAACAGGCACCCGCCAGCCATCTTTGTGCAACGAGGTTACACGTTAGTTGATGGAACCGGTCTCTCGTAAGCGTACGAGTAAGGTTGGTCCGAGCCGCTTCATCCCACAATACCGCTGAACCAAAACACGACCAAGGGAGGAAGCAATCTAAGCATCAACGCCCACAAACTCTTTGTGTTCTACTCGAGATCTCTTCTACACATAGACCTAGCTCATGATGCCACTGTTGGGGAACATTGTATGGGAAACAAAAAATTTCCTACGCACACGCAAGATCTATCCATGGTGATGAGCATCTACGAGAGGGAGAGTGGATCTACGTACCCTTGTAGATCGCTAAGCGGGAAGTGTTAAGAAATGCGGTTGATGTAGTCGAACGTCTTCGTGATCCAAATCGCCGAGCGTCCGCGATCCAATAACGATCCGTCCCGATCAAGCACCGAACAGACGGCACCTCCGCGTTCAGCACACATACGGCTTGATGATGATCTCTGCCTTCTTGATCCAGCAAGAGGGAGCAGAGAGGTAGACGAGTTCTCCGACAGCGTGACGGCGCTGTGGCGATGATGGTGGATTAATCTCAGCAGGGCTTCACCTAAGCACCGGTGAAATCGATCTAGAGGAGAAACTACGAACTAGAGGGTAGGGTTGCACGTGGCTGAAAATCTTGTGTCAAAACCCTAAAACCCTCTAGTATATATAGGAGGAGAGGAGGAGGAGACTTGGCGCAAGGTCCAAGCCCTCTAAGCTTTGGCCGAAGGGAGGAGAGGAGGAATCCTCCTCCAATCCTAGTAGGACTAGGACTCCTTCCTTATTTGGTCTTTTTGCCTTTTTCCACCTGTTTCTCTTTGGGATTTTCTTCCCAACCGCATGGGCCTTGTGTGGGACTTCCACCATCCCACTAAGGTCTGGTATTCACCCTCCCACAGACCATGTAGCCTCTTGGGTCGAAATACCCCTCCCGATGGTCCCCCGGTACACTACCGGCACTCCCGGTACACTACCGATGAGCCCGAAACTTTTCCGGCGACCAAAATAGGACTTCCTATATATCAATCTTTACCTTCGGACCATTCAGGAGCTCCTCGTGAAGTCCGGGATCTCATCCGGGACTCCGAACAACCTTCGGTCACCACCATGCATAACTCTATACTACCGACACGTCACCAAACCTTAAGTGTGCAGACCCTGCGGGTTGGAGAACTATGTAGACATGACCGAGACACCTCTACGGTCAATAACCAATAGCGGGACCTGGATGCCCATATTGGTTCCTACATATTCTACGAAGATCTTTATCGGTTGAACCTCTATGTCAAGGATTCAGTTAATCCCGTATGATGTTCCCTTTGTTCTTCGGTATGTTACTTGCCCGAGATTCGATCGTTGGTATCTCCATACCTAGTTCAACCTCGTTACCGGGAAGTCTCTTTACTCGTTCCGTACTACAAGATCCCGTGACTAACACTTAGTCAAATTGCTTGCAAGGCTTATTGTGATGTTGTATTACCGAGTGGGCCCTGAGATACCTCTCCGTCACACGGAGTAACAAATCCCCGTCTTGATCCATGCCAACCCAACAGACACCCTCAGAGATAGTAGAGCACCTTTATAGTCACCCAGTTACGTTGCTATGTTTGATACACACAAGGCATTCCTCCGGTGTCCGTGAGTTGCATGATCTCATGGTCATAGGAACATATACTTGACATGCAGAAACTATAGCAATAAACTGACACGATCATATGCTACGTTTATAGTTTGGATCTCTTCCATCCCAACATTCTCCTAATGATGTGATCCCGTTATCAAATGACATCACATGTCAATGGCTAGAAAACCTTGACCATCTTTGATCAACGAGCTAGTTCACTAGAGGCATACTAGGGACAGAATGTTGTTTATTCATCCACACATGCAATGTGTTTCCAATCAATACAATTATAGCTTGGATAATAAACAATTATCATGAACAAGGAAATATAATAATAAACACATTTATTGCCTCTAGGGCATATTTCCAACAGTGACGACCCTAGGGGTGGAGTAGCCCCCAAGCAAGGGGGCACCCCCTTTAGGGTTTCCCCTCCACAAGCCCTAGCCACATGGGCCTAGGGGGAAAGGGAGCCCAGCCCACCAAGGGCTGGTGCGTCTCCCTCTCAGCCCATGTGTCCCTCTAGGGCGGGTGGACCCCTTTCGGTGGACCCTGGAACCCTTCCGGCATTCTCGGTAGATTGCCGGAAGTGCCTGGAACTTTTTTGGAGCCCGAATACGACCTTCCCATATATGAATCTTTACTTCTGGACCATTCTAGAGCTCATTGTCACATGTGGATCTCATACGGGACTCCGAACAACATCCGTCACCAACATACACATCCCAGTACTACTCTAGAGTCACCAAACGTTAAGCGTGCAGACCCTACGGGTTCGGGAATCATGTAGACAAGACCGAGACACCTCTCTAGTCAATAACAAACAACGGGACCTGGATGCCCATATTGGTTCCTACATATTCCATAAAGATCTTTACCGGTCGAACCATGATGTCAAGGATCCAGTCAATCCCGTATGCAATTTCCTTTGTCCATAGGTATGTTACTTGCCCGAGATTCAATCATCGGTATCTCCATACCTAGTTCAATCTTGTTATCGGCAAGTCTCTTTACTCGTTCCGTAATACAAGATCCCATGACTAACCCATTAGTCACATTGCTTGCAAGCTTCTTGTGATGTTGTATTACCGAGAGGGCTTAGAGATACCTCTCCGTCATACCTCTTCGTCATATAGAGTGACAAATCATAGTCTCGATTCATGCCAACCCAACAGACACACTCGGAGATACCTGTAGAGCACCTTTATGATCACCTAGTTACGAAGTGATGTTTTATAGCACACAAGGTATTCCTCCGGTGTCAGGGAGTTGTATGATCTCATGGTCTTAGAAACAGATACTTGACATGAAGAAAGATCTAGTAATAAACTTTAGTGATACAATCATATGCTAACCTTACAGTCGGGTCTTGTCCATCACATCATTCTCCTAATGATGTGATCCCATTATCAAATGACAACTCATGTCTATGGTTAGGAAGCCTTAACCATCTTTGATCAATGAGCTCGTCTAGTAGAGGATCACTAGGGACACGATGTTGTTTATGTATCCACACTTGTATCTGAGTTTCCGGTCAATACAATTCTAGCATGGATAATAAACGATTATCATGAACAAGGAAATATGATAATACCAATTTGTATTGCCTCTAGGGTATATTTCCAATAGGGGGAGCTCTACTACCTACATTGTGGAGCATCATCGAACATGATCTAAGAATTGAGATGGAGATGTGCGTGCCTCCGTTCCCCCTCCATGTGTCGGCTTTGTCATTCTGTCGTCTTATCACCATGATGACCGCCACATCAGAGATTAGGTTGTGGATCTCTAGGGGAAAGGGAAGGGATGGAATGAACTTGTTCCAATGGAGCGAGACAGACGGGGCAAAATGCTACCTAGTTGGAAGCCTATGTCTGTTTATTGCCTCATCGCGAGCGACAGCTTTAGTTTTGATGTGTTGTTGTTTATGAGAAAGTGATGTTGTTTACTAAATGTGTTGTTATTTATAATGTGATGTTATAATTTGTTGTTGTAAATTATGATTATATGTTGTTGTTTATGGCTGGGTTTTTCAGATTGATGCTTTCAAAAACGTGTAGTTTTACTCATGGGTACCCATCTACCTATTGGGTAACGGGTATCAGAAAAAACAATATCCGTTGGCAGGTATGGGTAAGGGTGATGAGTATGCCCAAGGATGACGGGTAAGGGTATGGGGTGACTCCATCCGTACCCAAACCCTGCGGGTGATCCCTATTCGAGGCAGCACAACAACTCTAGTAAACCAAATCTTTAGTCTACTACCACCACCACCACCATTGACAAGGATAACCACGACCAAAATCATACCCATTTTCTTCTATTCGACCTACAACCAGATTTGCAAAGGATTTTTTTAGAATTCAGTTGACTCAGACTTAACAAAGTTTCAGTCGAGTGGCGTGAGCATAGTCGTGGTGCTACAATTGGCACGGCCAGATGCCACAAACAGCGATGAAAATTGTTGCGACGGTCCTGCAAGCAATGACAGTAATGCTACGGCCGTAACCATTCTGACTAAAATGCTACAACTGTCAACTGAGAATGTTACGGCCGTTGAGATGACGTGCTACAATAGATGAGGGATGACATCCTATAACCAGCAAGACGAATGTTGCATCCGGTGGGAAAAAACATTGTAAACAATGGGACAAAATGTTGCAACGGCGACGACTGAGACTGGATTAAGTCTCATTCGAGCGAGTTTTAGCAAACCCGATTTACAAAAGAGATTACTCAATCAATTACTCACACTGCCAAAGCTACACAACACACGCCGAAGTTTTCCTTTTCGGTTCGACACGCAATACCCTGTTCTTCTTAAACTGTACTGTATTCTAGGTATATACTACAGAGAACATGCTTTGATTTAAGCTCGATCGCGGCAGCCAACGGCATGCTTTGTGTACGTATGCACAGATACATGGATGAAGGTTTGGAGCTCCGTCAGTGGCAGATGGGGCACATCATCAAGCCGTTCTCGTTGCACTTGCCGCACCTCTCGACCACGCCGCCGGTGCCGCCGACCACCACCTTGCAGCCGCCGCCGCACTCCAGGCACGGCACGAACCGCGCCCCGCCGCACCCCTCGCAGCCGCGGCCGTCCTTGGCAGCGCACGCCTCCCCGCGCGCCCTGGCCCAGCGCAGCATCTCCGCCAGCTTCCCGTTCTCCACCAGCTCCGTGCACGCCTCCGCGCCGCCCAGGTACCGCCCCATCACGAACAGCCTCGGCGGCGGCGAGACGCCGGCGCCCTGCTCCTCGTCGGCCGCCAGCAGCTCCCGGAGCTCGCGCAGGTACTCCCCGTGCAGCGCCACGTCGCGCTCGTCCACGGTCAGGCTGGCCGCCTCCGCGCACGTCTCCACCGCCGCTCGCGCGCGCTCGCAGTCCTCGAACGTGCGCCGCACGCCGCGGAGCGTCGTCGTGTACAGCACCACCCCGCCGCCGCTCGCGCCCGGGGGGCGCCGCTCGGGGTACCCCTCGAACGGGTCCCTCCGGCGCCACTTGGGCGCGGCGGCGCTCCCGTCCGCGTTCTTGGCCTCGCGGTCCCGCAGCAGGAAGGGGTTTTCTTTCACGACGCGCCGCCCTGTGAGCTCCGGCGGCGCGGGCTTCCTCGTGTCAGAATCCGATGCGCCATTCGCGTACGGCGTCGGCGGTGGAGGGGCCTTCTTGGCAGCCTCTCCCGTGACGGCAACAGACGGCGTCTGGGACGGCTGCTCCTTCTGCGTTGGCGGCAGCGGCGCCGGCTGGGCCTGTGCCTCGGCTGGCTGCTTCTTCTTCTTCTTTTTCTTCTTCGGGGCAGGCTTGGGGTCAGTCGTTTGTTTGGAGTCGAGCGTAGGCTTGATGTCTTCAAGTGCCTTGCTCACCTCGGACCAAGACGCCGGAGCGAGCTCGTAGCCGTCGAGCTTGTCGAGGATAGGGAGCGCCACGCCGGCGGTGGGCTTCTTGGCGTCCTGCTCTTCATCCTCGTCCTCCTCTTCATCGTCTTCTTCGTACTCGTCATCACTCTGTTCTGCCTTGACGTCGCCGTCGGCGGCGGCGTTCTGCTTGGCGATGAGCCACGGCTCCTCGACGGCGCTGATGTCGAAGAGGGAAACGCTGGTGGCTGGAGGACGGTAGGCGACCTCGGCCACCGCCACATCCTTGGAGCCCGAGCAACCCATGGTGCGCCTGGTGCCTTGGAGCTAGGTGAGGTCTCTTGGCTGGAGAGCTCCAGGTACGGCTTTTGTGGCTGTGGAGGGAAGGAGAGTTTGGAGAAGAGGATGCGATGGAAGCTGTGGAGGGAGTGGGCTGCTTGGGTGGTGATAAGATGGTGTGCACGGATGGACTCGCGGCCCGGTTAACATCACAGCTGCTCGCAAATTTCTTCCCGCCGCTCTGTGCCATGGAATTGCATTTCATGTTTGCTTGTCTTTACTCCCTTTGTCTTCGAAAAACCAGTGGCCGAGCTTAAACCTATACTAGTACACCAAGGTACGGTAGGCTGTAGGCTCTACATATCAGTCGACTGGAAAATTCGGATATTTTTTCTAGTTGATGATCAATACAGGTTACTTCTCACCCAACCAAAATCGGCATGTGGGTTACACAAATTGTGTAGATTGGGTTTTCATTTACGGGGCATAACTTTATTTTTTATGCAACTACATTTTTGACCAGCTGAATTGATGTGTTAGTTACCGCTAAAAAAACTTGATGCGATAATTCAGAGTTTGCATGTCTGTTTAAATATAGTGTAATGTTTGGTTGGTCTTTTCATAGAACGGTCCAAATATATTTTAAAAATTCACTAGAAGTACAAAGCACTCTCAACAAAGTAAAATTACATTAAGGTCCATGGACCACCGAACAACCACTACAGATATAACCACATGGCATCGATGCATCATTGTCGTCGCTTCCCTACCGGAGGTCCGAAGCCAGCCTAATTTTTTGGGAAGTCTTCATGCATTAGTCATACCCTCAATTTTCCTCCTCACCAAGAAAGGACTCACATATGACTAGGATTTTCCCTCCTCCCATCGGTGCCGGCGTCGGTCTGCCTCACCTCTTATGGTCTTTGGGCCGAAGGTGGAGGGGACCCCGACCCCTCTTCGGTGAGAGGACCCTGCTCTCATTCGTGTTTCGTTCAGCGCCTCGGTTGGGGTTACACAATGTCCCCTACTAGGGATAATGTCTCTATGTCCAATCCCTGGGCCGGTGGTGCATCTAGCGACATCAAAGGGCATGCAATGGTGTGTCTCCATCATCTTGGTGCTGGTGTTCTATGGATCAATTTCGAACCAGTCTTCGTTCATCTTCGGTTCGACCACTTCCCTACTAAAACAAGGTTTGCCCAACTCCAACGAGGAAGGGGCGATGATGGTGGCGTGTCTTTGTCTCGCACCATTGTCTGGCACCAGTGCTTGTAGTGGTCACTTCTTGGGATGACAGTAAGGTACACTAGAGCTCCGTCAAATTCATCTGTCCATGGACAAACTCAAGAAGAATCAAAACCCAAAAGACCAGCTCGAAGGTGAGACACTGCCTTTCATCTAAACATCACCGTAGGAAAAACCTAACTTAAACTCCTAACTTAAACTACTAGCCATAACGTAGGAACTGAGGCCAATGGGGCCAAAAGGGGTTATATCTGCCGCCCCTTGTGTGAGAGCGAGGAGAAGACGATTGACCACTGTTGGATGAAATCTGTACATATGAGCCACAAAATAGAAACTTCATACAATATGGGCTACAAAATAGAGCCGAAGGGACCAGATTTGCCGCCACTTGTGTGAGCGAGAAGACAATTGACCACTATTTGATGAAAGTTGTACATATGAGGCACAAAATAAAAGCTTCATGAAATATGGGTTACTCCCTATGTTTCTAAATATAAATCATTTTAAAGATTCCACTATGAACTATATACAGATATACGTAGACATATTTTAAAATGTAATTCACTCATTTTGTTTCGTATGCAGTCTATGAAGAAATCTTCTAAAAGACTTATATTAAGGAACGGACGAAGTACAAAATATAAGCATCCTGGTGCTAGAATATCGTAGTAACTTTCCATGTCCATCGCCTGTCTGAATGTGCTTGTGTGTCTGCCTAAATTGCTCGTATCTTGCGGAGCGCTGCTTAACCCTAGAACAAGTATACACAGACGAATGTGTAGCAGCCGTCCGATCCAGTATGAACGGCTCATAAACCAGGAATTCATGGCCGTACGGACACGCTGACAGCGCTTCTGTGTAGCCAATTTGCACTTGGTAAATTCCTTGTTTTCGTTCCAAACGTCCATTTCTCAAGTGTACTATAAGAATACAGGAATACTTCCTAAAAAAATAACAGGAACAGAACGATGTGCAACGTTTTTCAGTTTTTCTTCTTTGAAATACGACGTAGAAATCAAGCTTGTTGCTTGTGGGCCACACTCGTCTCACCCTGGTTGTTAGCCGTCCACGTAGTCCAACAGGAAAATGGAAGCGATTCCAAGACAGTCGCTTTCAACTCCGGCTGAATCTCATCCATTCAATTTATGTACTTCACACCACTTTTGTTTTCCTGGTTGAAACACGGTTGTCATTTTACCATCTGGAAACTGGATCACCGGGAATTCAGGGCATCACATGAAAAAAAAACGTCATTTTTTCTTTTTTTTCTTTTTTACAAGGCATTACATATTCAAATGTAAGATAGCCGCTTGTAGGTACAGATAATAATTACAAGGTTGCAAGCACAAATATTTAAGGTATTGCATATTCTATCTTCGGAACCATCCGCATGAAAACATATATGGCATGACTTATCAAAAGGTCACAAAACTCCATAGCAATATAGCATACATGTATTTTATTTATTTTGAAAAGCCGCACATATGTAAAAAAATGTGGCTATGCCATCATAAACATCTTAGCACATTTAATAGTTGCAAATCCCATAGCAGCAATGGAATGTTCCCATGTTCATAACCCAAGACAGCTTAATTCTTCTTGCAAAATTAGTGTATTGTAGGAGTTGTTGATAGATTCCACAACCTCAGATGTTAAAAAGAGTTCGGACAAATATCGTAAACCATACACCACCCCGTTTTGGGGGCTGAAAACACGAACCTGCAAGGTTCGAATTCCTAGACTGGGGATGCAGCAGCACAAGTGGTCGCTAAGTTGGGTCATGCATCGCACCACAAGATCAACAGACTACTTTAGTGAATCACGGTTAAAATCCTCCTAATTTTCTATCTTTATCAATGTTAAAATCCTCCTCTTTTTCCATCTTTACCAATATGAAACTAAACTAAAGAGGCGCAAGTTATAACTGTAGTCAACTCATCTATTCAAACCAAGGCATTCAGAATGATAATACATAACCATACACCACCCCGTTTTGGGGGCTGAAAACACGAACCTGGAAGGTTCGAATTCCTAGACTGGGGATGCAGCAGCATAAATGGTCGCTAAGCTGGGTCATGCATCACACCACAAGATCAACAGACTACTTTAGTGAATCACGGTTAAAATCCTCCTAATTTTCTATCTTTATCAATGTTAAAATCCTCCTCTTTTCCATCTTTACCAATACCAAACTAAACTAAAGAAACGCAAGTTATAACTGTAGTCAACCCATCTATTCAAACCAAGGCATTCAAAATGATAATACATTAAGCCAATCTTGTACCATCTAAAAATATTTACTAGGTATTCTTATTCACTAAGGCTATTTATTTCCTAATGCTCAATCCCATTTAAGTAAAGCAGGTTAGTGGAACATCAACTCCAATTAACACAAAAAACCAAAAAAATGGTATAATGGGAGCGTCGTTAATAAAAAATACATCTAGAGAAAAAAGGCAATCAATCAGACAGAACTACTGTATCCATACCTTCTAGGATGCAGCCTCCAATTCTAATACGGCAGCAAATGATAACCAAGCAGAGATGACAACCAACTGTCTGCCTACAAGGAACTACCCCGGTTGACAACTCACCAAAACTGCTGACCTTAAAACATAAGATTCATCAAGCAACCAAATGTCATTTTTGTATCATCATGGTTGCTAGTTATTAAAAGCAACACAAGCAAATTAGACGCGAAGCAAAAGAATGGAAACTACAACAGGAGTGACTAGTTGACTAATCTGGGGGTGATTCCTAACTTGAATCCCCTAAGGCTGTCTCGGCGGGGGGGGGGGGGGTACACAAGCTAGAATACGCTGGTTCGACAAAACATTCCAAGAGGTGAAATTGTGAGTGGTGTAATCACTTAACCAAGGTCAACTCGAGTCTGGGAGGCAGCACCAATACAAGCTGACCAACCAATCAAGGGGGTTGAAAAATATGTTGCATGAGCTATGCAAGTGAATGAATGAGCCAGGCCACCAATCACCCTTTATGTCCCTCTTATACAAATTTGTTTGGGAGTCGTAACAGACTAATGCAATATAAATTTGCATTTATCACATTCGTGAAATTCAGGTTCAGTAAATTCAATACCATGTTGGTTTACCAGCTAAAGCTATGAAAACAGAGAGAGGTTTTGTCACCGAACAGCTTACACAAGGAAAATAAAATTCACCTAATTGTCCAAGTGTCCAGAAGGTTTTAGATGTGGTAGTAACAGAAGCTTGAATCATTGGATGAGCCATTTAGTAAGTAGAAAATCATGTATATAAATTATAAAATAGCATGTAGATGGTAATGGGAAAATGTACAGCATTAAGGGAAGGTGAATAAAAATATATAGATAATACTATTTATTTAAAGCAAACGAGAACAGTAATGTTTGCAATGCAGGTAACCAGGTGAACTAGGAATATCCGTATGTCGCGATACATAACGAAGTTTGCAGATATACATATAAATGTAAGTCCTCACAAATAATATAGAAAAATACAATATACAACCAGCAAGACATGCATTCCTAAGATTTAAATGATTGATTTGCTCATATTAATCCAAGGAAGGTTCACTATCATTTAGAGCAGTGCAGTAATATGTTATAGCAAAAACAAAAATGCTACCAGTGACTACTCGACTGCCCTTTGGTCCAACAGGTGCAATATACTCCCTCCGATCCATATTACTTGTCGCTTAAATGGATGTATCTTACATATTTCAGTGATAGATACATTCGTTTGAGCGACAAGTAATATGGATCGGAGGGAGTATTAAGCTGCTGCTGCTATAGCTTATGACGGTCTACTGCAAATATGTCACCTCTGGGATAGTTGTTCTGCCTGAATTTGCTAAAAGTAATTAATACAGGACACTAGGAAACGATTTCATATGTGTATGTACTATTACCACTATTTGATACTAGATATTAGGGTACTTGCCCAGCGAATTGTGGTCATGTAAGTCCTTAATAATGCAGATGTCAGACCAAAATTCATAATGATCACTAATAGGTTATTTCCCTTTATAGAAGTTCACAACATCGAATGATGGGGTTCTCATACAAAAAGGTAGAAAATTTCCAACCCCAAGCTACGGCTTGCATGAAGTGATAGATTCCGGCAGCTATAATGCTTTCCATATCTGGTGCCACAGCTTTGGGAGATTATAAAAGGAACCTAGAGAAGTCCCACCACTGGAATTTTAGTCTTTGTTCAGCATAATTATCCATTCAAGTATGCAACTCTGCAGACAGAGTGATGAAAATTCAAACACACATAAAGTTACTAGCTTCATTGCCCAGCACACAAACAACCTGGGCGTATGATCTCCCCAAAAGGATCAAAATATTAGAAGAAGATGCATCACCTTCAGAGATTTGAAATCTCATGGGGCAGGTGGTTCACTTAGAACAAATGCTTGAACAAGACTTCGGGCTGCATGCATCTGATCCGGTGTGCCAGATATCATAACAGGTGTATCCATGGAATCAACTAGAGGTTCATCGATTGTTATCTTAGCACCTGAAAACTGCACATAGGATTAATTATGTCAATCATGCACATCATAGTTAACCAGATATGCTACATGACAAAACTTTCGGACACAAACCTCACGAATCATATTCAAACAACCTCCATCATGCCCACATAGAGCAGGTATAACTAATCTTGGAACCATGATATTTCCAGTTATGATTGGCCTAGATGAATGAACAGGACTGCAATTAAATTTTATCAGTAAATACATGATGTTTCCTGATGTTGCTAATCAAAAGGGACGAAAATTTAAAACACAAGACAAGAAACAAACCCAGAAAATCCACCCATTCCTCTGTGTGCCATTCCAGGAATGCCAGATATTGACATCGGATCACCAACATCCTGCACGCCCTACAAAGTTGAGAGTAGGATCACGATAGCATAGGGCTATAAGCAAAAACATTATGAACTTATGGCGCATTAAAGCCATTTGCCTGATTAATAATCTACAATCCAATGCAGCATGTGATATATATTTGATCACTATTGATTTTGTTAATCAGATGGCGACTACAACTCTGGTGCCATGACTCATAGATTAATTCACAACAAATTAGGCAAGTCTTGCATCAAAACTCATGCACGCCTATCTTAAGCAATGCCACACTAACTGGTGACCAAATTTGGTCCCCAGCCAAACCAATCAATAAGCAGATTTAAAAAGTTTCCAAAGAAAGAGGAGCTTTGCTTAGGATGTCTAACATAATTTTGTAAACTGACGAAACAAAAGAACTGAACGCTGTAAACTCCTTCTGTTCCTCTTAGCACGCTCAAGAAAATATTGGAAAAGAACAAATCGGTCGTACCTTTGTGGTCCAAGGAGCAGACATCTCATCCAATGGTCGTCCCATGAAATCTTTATGAAACTGAGATGCATTAGGATTAATCCTAGGAGATGTAGATTCATGGATTCCCGGAAATGCACCAAACTGAGGATCCAGCAAACCAAAAGGTGGCTGCATACTGGGACCCATTGAAGCCATTCTGTCCCGGAAAAGATTGTTACGTAGCCTAGCAGTTATCTGCATCAGAGCTTCCTGAATAGCCTCAGAATCCCCGGTTATCTAAAAGAGTAAAAATTCTGCAGTTAATTAACCAGGAAAAGGAACTAAAAGTGTCTTACAAAAAAATCAGTCTGGTAAAGCCAAGATGTAAAATAACAGATGAAGTTGACATTCGTCAAGGCAAAGATCTTAATACATTGTTTGTAATATTGATAAATAGGATCTGTTCAATCCAACAAAAGCAGACCTGAACAACTTCATCAATTTCTTGTACACCCCTTGGGATCTTGTCTTTGCTCAACACTATTATATAAGCTTTTGACAGCTTCCTCATTTCAGTTATGATACTGCCACCTTTGCCAAGGAGGCAGCCAACTTGGTTAGGTGAAACGATCAGCCTAGATATTGCAGGACCCTCCTTGTTAGAGGTGGTTGGCGTAATTTTACGCTGCACATGCAGAATTGCATTCTGTGCTGGGGAAATGCCATCACCTGGATGCTACAGAGCACAAAGAAAAAATAAAACATTAGAAAGACTACTTTCCAGGTAGAGGATAACTGCCATTCAGATTGTAATGCTGACAAGAAATTACTAAAATGGCATAGCAAACTCCAATGCTATGATTTGCTGTTAAAGAAAGAAACATTTGAAAAACTTATGGCAGGGTATGAGGAAAGAAGTACAAAACACTAGATATGTACCCGAAAATTCTTGCGCCATACAACCTTCTAATACATTTACAATGTCCACTAAAACAACAATTTACCAGATTATGTAGAATATTACTACCAGTTATGACAGGCTCCCTGGCAACCACATTTCTGGTTGCTGCCTGTACTCCCAAGAAATGTTACTGCGTACAAGTGTACCATGCTACCACATGGCAGCCTTGAGGACAAAGCATGAAAAAAAAATATGAAAATTGCCAATAACACATTCAACTAATCCAATTATCTAGAAATACTGGAAAATGGAAAAAAAACAAGAAAAACATTATCTATTCATTTTAACCCTTGAATGCCTTCACTGCCAAGAAACAGGTCACATAATGGGCTAAAGGGGTAATGAATAGTTACTGGGTTTATTTAATGAAACAGCACTATCAAGAGAAAAGTAAGGTTATTACCGCAGGTCCAGAGATAATTATGATGTGATCATCTGACTTTGGAATAGTCTCGACAATTTTTATTTCACAACCTGTATCTTTCTGAATAGTCTTGATACTGTTTCCACCCTTCCCTATAATACTTCCGACCTTGTCACTTGAACATAATAGCCTGAAGGTGAGAGGTTCTGGAGGAATTGAAGCGTTGCCATGCATGAGGGCATCAGGAAAGGCAGAAAAAGGAGGAATGTTTGAGCGTTGGTCAGGAAAAGTTGAGAAAGGTGCAACATTTGGCCTTTGGTCAATGGTATCAAAAGGTCTCCTGGCATGGGATGGCCCTTGAAAAGGGAGATGAAAGTTAGGTGGCATTCCTGGAGGAAGACCATCTGAGCGATCGAATGTGCGTGATGATGAACCAGAAGGATGAACAACAGGAACTACATCACTTTCCCTAGGGGGGTGAGTAAAGAGCACTTGAGCCACTGCATTCAGACCTTTCCTAACTGAGGCAAGCTCTCCATTAATCTGCAGAAATGATATATCAAGAAATATCAGAAATATAATCTTCCAAAAGAAAAATCTTGGACACACTACAAAAGATAATTGCAAGGAACAAGAAAACTAAATTCAGTACTGGAAAAATCTACCTGACAAAGTTCATCTTTGAGTAAACCACATAAAGGAAGATTCTCCTTTGAAACTCGGATTTCACAGCCACTATCAGCGGACATTTGCTTAATGACACTACCTCGAATTCCCAAAAGCGGACCTACTTGGCTATCTAGCACCAACAATCTGAAAGAAACAGGAGTTTTCTGACCTGATGCATCTCCAGTTCCATTTTCACTTTCAGTTATAAAAATCCTATCAAAGACATGCAAAATGGCGTTCATTGCTGATGGTATTACCCTCTCAGGCTCCAACTTTGTAGTTTTCCCAACAGAGGAATCATCATTTTCTTCCTTGCTGTCATCTCTCTCTGCGTCATCTTGTTCTTCCTTGCCGTGGGCATTATCTGAATCACCTTTTTCTTCATTACTGTGGTATTTCTCCTTCTCATGCTCGCCATCAGCAGAAACAGCAGTACCGCCATCATTCTCTTTACCTTGCTCGTGGCTAGCTTCTTTGTCCTTCTCAACGGTAGTTATGACGATAACTCTCTCATCGCAACCAGGGACTGCTTCATCAACCCGGATTTTTACTCCGTTTTCTTGCCTTATTTTTGCAATGATGCTACCACCTTTACCAATGACATTCCCACATTTCTCAGTAGGGCAAAGAATGCGGATAAGAGGAACTCCAGGCTGTATTGTCAGCTGAGGCTGCTGCGAAGGAGCATGTTTTGTCTTTTGCCACTTGGCCCGACCATTGTTTTCTGAATACTTCTTCTGGAATGGTCTCTTGGAAGGGTATGCATGCGAAGCCATGTCGTATCCTGCCTGACAGGCAAGCGGAGAGCACCAAGGAAAATAAGAAATTAGCTACTGTGCCAATAATCGATGAATAAGTACGACCATTATCTAGTACCAAAATAACAGCGGCCCTGTTGTCACAACAAGATGATAATTAAATGAACATACAGATTTGTAGCACTCAAGTAACCGAAAGAACCGCATCACATGACAAATACGGTTAAATGTGCAACAAATAGGAGGACATGGCACATCCATATCAACAGCGACAGATCAAACGTGCTACTTCTAATGCCAGGATTTCTAAGAGGAAACCACACTAGTGCTTGCTACCAATACATGGCAGGCCCTAGTTCCTAAACCTACATCCAGAGACGGACCTAGTGAAGTCCATGAGGCTTCAGTTGGAAAAGTAAACTGCTGTCGGTGCTCCGCCAAGTAGCAAACGGAGAGCAGGCAAGAGAAAAAACTTCCCGAGCAATATAAGCAGGTTAGGGTTCGTTGCCAACGGAAGAAATCGATACAGGTGCGGATGGATCTCCGCTCCACGGCGACACTGTAGAGCGGAGGAGGGGGGGAGGAGTACGACGAGAGAAGAATACCTTCGAGGTTCCCGTGCTTCGGCTGAAGAAGGGCTGGAGCAGCAGAGGTGTTCGGCGGAGAGGGTTTCGGCGACGCCGTCGGGAGGGGAGGGCGAAGAGGAAGCTCTGCTTCTGGACCCTTTTTTTCAGATCCCTTTTGTTGGGCCTCAGCAGTAGCTCGTAACTCTCGAAGGTCTGAGTGGGCCGAAACGCTCGCCTCAGACCGGCCCTTTCCAATTTCTTCAACCCAAGTACTCCTTCCCAATCCCTCAAAAAAAGTACTCCTTCCCATCAGCTCCCTCCCTTCCTAAATATAAGTCTTTTTAAAGGTTTTACTAAGAAATTATATACGGATGTAATATAAACACACTTTAGAGTGTAGATTCACTCATTTTGCTTCGTATGTAGTCTCTTAATGGAATCTCTAAAAATACTTATATTTAGTTTCGAAGGGAGTATACAACAACAACAACAACAACAACAACAACAAAGCCTTTAGTCCCAAACAAGTTGGGGTAGGCTAGAGGTGAAACCCATAATATCTCGCGACCAACTCATGGTTCTGGCACATGGATAGCAAGCTTCCACGCATCCCCTGTCCATTGCTAGTTCTTTGGTGATGCTCCAATCCTTCAGATCTCTCTTTACGGACTCTTCCCATGTCAAGTTCGGTCTATCCCGGCCTCTTTTGACATTATCGGCATGATTTAGCTATCCGCTATGCACTGGGGCATCTGGAGGCATGTGTTGAATATGTCCAAACCATTTCAGACGATGTTGGACAAGCTTCTCTTCAATTGGCGTTATCCCAACTCTATCTCGTATGTCATCATTTCGGATTCGGTCCTTCCTTGTATGGCCACACATCCATCTCAACATGCGCATCTCCTCCACACCTAATTGTTGCACATGTCATCTTTTAGTCGGCCAACACTCAGCGCCATACAACATTGCGGGTCGAACCGCCGTCCTATAGAACTTGCCTTTTAGCTTTTTGTGGCACCCGCTTGTCACAGGTAATGATAGCGTTTGTGAATTTATAAGTGAATAGACCCGGGGGCCGTAGAGTTCTCTAGTGTCATCTCTCATAAGCAAAGCATACGATGAGTAAATAAATTACTATTGGGCATTTGATAGAAAAACGAATAATTATGCGATGTACATGGCAATGATCATGTGTATATAGGCATCACGTCCATAAGCAAATAGGATGACTCCTGCCTGCACCTACTACTATTACTCCACTCCAAGAGCACTTCTATGCTTGCCTCTCTACGTATTAAGTTCATGACAAACGGGGTAATGCTGAAAATGATGACACAATGTAGACAAAGTAAACTCAACTAATATGAATAAACCCCGTCGTTTTATCCTTAGTAGCAACAACACAAAGACGCAACTTGTCCCCTTCTATCACTAGGATATAGAAACTCGTCAGGTTGAACCTACTACAACGCACCACTCCCACTGAAGAAATATCAATCTAGTTGGCCAAACTATCTCAATAGATTGGAGAGCATTACGAAGCTATGATGATCATGCAAATAAGAATCATAGTAATCAGGTTTGACTCAGATACTTTTCATGAATAATCTATACATAAACTCACAATTCATCGGATCCCAACAAACACACCATACAAAGGTATTACATCAGATAGATCAAGGCAAAGATGCGATGAACATTGTATTGAAGATCGAGAGAGAGAGAGAGAGATTGCCATCTAGTTACTACCTACGGACCCGTAGGTCTATGGTGAAATACTCACACATCATGGTGAGGGCAACAAGGTTCATGAAGAGGCCCTCTGTGATCTATCTCCCCTCTTCCAGGGTGCCGGAACATAGGTGTAGAAGGCCTCCCGTTGGAACAAAGACTTGCGACGATGGAAAAGGTGTTTCGAGAGTGCTTATGGTGTTTTTAGGGTAGATGTGAATTTATATATCGGAGAACGACATCGGGAGAAGCTCCAAGGGGGCACCACATGTCTGCCCGCTCCCCCTAGGGGCAGCGGCCGGATGTGTGGTGGGCCCCTGGTGCATCTCCTAGCCCTCCTTCGAAGCTTCTAGGTCTTGTATTGGTCCAAAAAAATCACCAAAAAGTTTCATGGCAATTGGACTCCGTTCGGTATGGTAACTCTGAAAAGTTAAAAGCACGCAGAAAACAGGAACCGACACTAGGCACTAGGTCAATAGATTAGTGCTCAAAAATATTATAAATTGGTAAATAAATACCCCAAAAGTATCTTGGAATGATAATATATCGACATGGAACAATCAAAAATTTAGATACGTTGGAGATGTATCAGCATCCCCAGGCTTAATTCCTACTCGTCCTCGAGTAGGTAAATGATAAAAACAGAATTTTTGATTTGACATGCTACCCATCATGTAATCTTTGGTATGTATGCTCATTGAGAAACGATGAATTAACAAACATCAACATAGTAATATTTATAAGTATAAGAAACAAAATCAATAATTTTTCAAAGTATACGATCCTAAAAGAATGTTTAGCCCTATTCATCTTTTTATATTAGCAAGGCAGGACTCCGTCTTCACCACATAGATACAAATGTTAAGTACCACGATGCCCAAGTCAGGCAATTGGGTCGTACTTTTTCAATATGCATCAACTTTTTGTTCTTCACACAATACATGAGTGTGAACCATTGGACATATCATATAGGTGGAATAGAATATGGTGGTAGTGTCATGGGGACGAACACCTATGGGATCAGGAGGACCCCTTTCAGTTCGGCGGGGAGACGGGTGTGCGCGAAGAGCAGGACAAACAAGCGACGCGGGGGATTTTTACCCAGGTTTGGTCCACTGAGAGGCATAAAACCCTACTTCTGCTTTGTGTATTATCGGTGTTCTCGTGTTCCAACCACATGAGCGTCGTGTTGGTGATCCAGCACAGCGGCTACGCGTGCGAGCTAGAAGATTGGTCAAAAGATCCAAAAATGCCTTTCTATAATGCCCTAGGCCTCCTTTTCTATGACTAAGGGGATCCCAACAGCGGCGTACAGTGCATACACGAGGTGTACAATGCTACAGTGCTATCGTACCTAACACTAACGGTGTAAGACAGGCGCATTTAATGCTCCGTTTGACACCTCTGACCGTCTACGGGATGGGACAGGACCCCGTCCCATCGGCATTGCTTAGCCCCCTCCATCACCGACACCTCGACACGTGCCCAGGTGGGGCGACACCTAGCCTCTGTGCTGGCAGGGTCTTGCCGGGGCTTTGCCTTGCCGGGGGCCTGAAGGCCATCCCGGCATAGTCTTGCCGGGGGGTCTATCCTTCGGCCTTGATTGTTCATTTGAATGTTCTCTTGATTCTCCTGTATCTGCATCTAGCAGTTCCTAGTCGGGCCTTGCCACCAGAGTGGCTACTACTGCCCGTGCACGAGTAAGGGGCACTGGAGAACCCAAAACTCTAGTGCACCGACAGGAGCCCCCGGGCCTGGGCCACACACGGTGCAAGGCATTGTTGGGCTAGGCCCAAACAGTGCACGGGCACGCGTGGCAGGAGCCTGTGGTTGTAATCATTCCGCTTACTGCGCCCCCCACGATGTGCACAAGGTGTGCATCATGGGGTACGTGCATGAAGCGGTAATAATTATTTCGATTGCCGCGTCAGGTTGTTTTTGCCACGCGCGCCGCATGCATAGCGGGGAGCCGGTGGTGGGCGCCCGTGACTTAAAGTCCTGGCCATGGTAGAAACTTCAGCACCATGGATTGGAGCAACAGGGCGGTTGTTGTTCGCCCCGTGATCACGGGCGATGTCATTGGAGGAGGTGGGCGGCGACTCTTGGAGTGGGGGAGAGCCAGCCCCCACGCTTCCCCCTATAAATTGAGGGGTAGCAATGGCGATGCTCATCCATCCTTCCTTCCTCATCGAGTGCGAACCTTGAGAGCTTGCCCTTCGGGCTCTTCCAAGCCTTGAGTGGTGCCCGCCCTTAGCCATGAATAGGGGGCGAGGGCGGCCTCCGTCCTCTGCACCAAGGAGGAGTACTCGTCGGGATCATGCCATCGCTTTTGCCGCAGAGGCGGAGGGTGAACCGGGTGCGCATGGTGGGAGAGGCGCGAGGGGTCATGATCGTCGCGGAGGTCGAGGTCGGGGGAGGCGGAGTGCTGCTCCACCTCTCCCTCCGACGCCAAGCCTCTCCCTCGAAGAGACCCACTCCGAGGGGACAGCGCTGGAATTTGTCCTCAAACTGCGCAGTCCCCTTTGGAGGCACTTGCGCCTCCCTCATCCTTTTGCCAGGGCGATGGAGACCGACGGGCCGCCCGTTTTTTGGCTGCGGGTGCATGGCTGTTGTAATGGCGCCACGTGGGTGGACGTCGAGTATCCGGAGAGCTGTGTCATGTTCTTCAGGCACGGCCAAAAAACCTTCACCCACGCCCACAACCTCCAGGATGGGCACGTCCTTCGTTTCAAAATGACGGAGGCCGATCTGCTCTCCGTCAAGATTTATGTGCACTCAGGCGTCCATCTCAGTTGCTGCGAAGAGAGCTCGAGCAGAGCCGAAGGGTCCTCCTCGAGCGACGGTGACGAGGAGGACAGTGGTGAAGACGATGATGATGAGTCCGGGCTTTAGGCCGTCAAGTCAGAATACAATGACCTGGACTCATACTAACCATCGACCGCACCATCACCGCTAGCCTCATGCCTCTCCTCCTCTCGGAAGGACGATCCTATTGGGGGTCCTTGCCCTGGGCGCTGCCTCATCTTCCAGCTGGATCTTCCGGCAGGCCCGTGGACTTCGGCTTCTGGGCCCCCCTCTTGTCCATGGAGTGCTGGTCTTCTACTCTGCGCAATGCTGGCCTAGGAGGGGCCAGGCTCTCGTCGGAGGTCCCTTGCTATCTTTTTCTCCTTGTAATCTGCCTCCTCCTCCTATATTTTTCTTCTTGTAATCTCCCATAGGGGAGAAAGTCAAATAAAGATGTATTTAGGAAGAGGTGACATCTCATGTAAATTTCACCCTATTTGAATGACCGTATGTTATTCCCCTTGTTAGATTCCTCTTCGCATGGTGCTTTTCATATGCTTTTTCGGAAAGACCTTGCCAGCATGTGTAGCCCTACCGCGAGCGCTTCGAGGAGCGGGTCCTTAGCAGCCTACTGGCGGTGCTACTGCCGGCAAGACACCTTAACGTTCTTGGCGTGGCCACTTTGAAAGCACATTTGCTCCCTTGGTAGTTTTGGTAATTAATAACAACATATAAGTCATTGAACTAATGTTTCCACCAAGTATATTTCAGGATTCAATGTTAGGATTGGAAAAAGGAGATTGTGGACATACCCCAAGATGCATGGAAATAGGTTGGCCAAGCTTCAAGCAAGAGGACTCTACATTCTATATTTGTGAGAAATCACTTTGAGTCCATAGGAAAGCCAATACTATTAAAAGGGGGTAAGGTTTTGTTGGTGAACAATATGCTCAAACGTGCACAAGTGATAGTCGCTAAAAACATCCACAAACTCTCCCACCAAAGTCTGTTCTATACCCAACACTCAAAATCGGTGCAACCAACTTTCCCATACCGGTGCCACCGATTCCAGAACCTAGACAGACTATGCCAAACCCTAGCCAATTCAGTGCAACCGATTCTATACCGATGCCACCGAGTTTAGGTTGCCAACTTTTTGTTACGCAAATTCACATTTTCAGTCCCATCGAGAATGTTTGATCGGCGTCATCGAGATTGGAAATCTGACCGTTGGTCACCTTACCGGTGCAACCAAGTTTCCTATATTGGTCTCACCGAGATTCAAAAGTTGCCACCTTTTGGTCACTTCGGTACCATCGAGATTAACACATCGTTTTCACCGAGTTAGTCATTTTGTGTGTAACGGTTGGATTTTTGGGGATGCCTATATATACCCCTTCACCACCACCTACTCAAGAGACAAGCACTCAGAACTATTCCATACCTATCCTATCAGATTTTCTCAGAGAGAACCACCTACCCTTGTGTTGAGGTCAATATCTTCCACTCCAATCATATAGATCTTCATTTCTAGCCTCCCCAAGTAGCTTTCCACCAATCCCATCTCTTCCACCATGCCAAATTTGTGAGAGAGTGATTGGATGCTGAGGAGTCTATCATCTTGATGCACAAGAGCAAGGAGTTCATCGTCATTACGAGCCTATTACCTTTTGAAGGGTGGTGCCTCCTAGATTGATTAGATGTCACTTGGGAGCCTCCTACTTCGTGTTGTGGAGTGAACCAAGAAGTTTGTAAGGTCAAGGAAATCGACTACTTCGTGAAGATCTACCCATAGTGAGGCTAGTCCTTAGTGGATGGAAGTCGTATGGAATAGTCAAGGTTGCTACTTCGTGGACCCTTGTGGGTGGAGCCCTCTGTGGACCCTCCGTGGGTTGAAGACTCCATAAACGTGGATGTACGATAGCGCCACCTATCGGAACCACGGGAAAAAACATCGTGTCTACAATTGCGTTTGATCTTCCTACCCTATCCCTTCTATACATGCTTGTTGTTACTTTCTGCTGCTATATACTCTTAGACTTGCATGTGTAGGGTGTACTTGACTTGCCATGAAATGCTAAAAACTGTCAACCCTAAAACTTGGTGTAGGCAAAACTTTTATTTGGTCAAGTAGTCTAATCACCCCCCTCTAGAAATACTTCCGATCCTACAAGTGGTATCAGAGCTTTGATCTCCATTGCTTAGGTCTCACAACCTAGGAGAGTATGGCATCTAGTGAGGGAAGTTATCACCGTAGAGGTCCGTACTTTCATGGCACTAATTTTTCTAGTTGGAAGCACAAAATGAAAATGCATATTCTTGGTCATAACCCTGTCGTTTGGGCTGTTGTTCGTGTTGGCTTGCAAGGTGAGTTCTTTGCGGATGGACGAGAACCGGATCGTGAAGCGACCGCGGATGAGTTGAAGATGTTGCAACTCAATGCTCAAGCATGCGACATTCTCTTCAACTGCTTATGCCCCGAAGAATTCAACAAAACCAGCCGTATTGAGAATGCAAAAGAGATTTGGGATACTTTGGTTGATATGCATGAAGGAACCGAGTCCGTGAGAGAATACAAGTTAGATGTTCTTCAAGGTTAGCTTGACAAGTTCAAGATGAAGGATGGTGAAGGAGTCGCAGAGATGTACTCTAGGCTAGCTCTCATCACAAATGAGATTGCCGGCTTAGGAAGCGAAGAAATGACCGACAAATTCATCATCAAGAAGATACTTAGAGCTTTGGATGAGAGATATGACATCGTGTGCACATTGATCCAAATGATGCCAAACTACAAAGATCTCAAGCCTACTGAAGTTATTGGAAGGATTGTTGCTCATGAGATGACACTCAAAGATAAGGAAGAACTTCATCACAAGTCTAGCGGTGCTTACAAAGCCTCAAGTGATGCTCCCACAACTTCAAGCAACAACCTTGTCACCAATGAAGAGATAAGCCTCATGGTCAATAAATTCAACAAGTTCTACAAGAATAGAGGCAAAGAAAGAAACTCCAACTCAAGATATGAATAGAAGCGTTCGTCAAGTCATGACCGCAATTGCTACAATTGTGGGAAGCCCGGACACTACTCAAATGAGTGCATGGCTCCCTACAAAATAAGAGAAGAGTCACCTCGAAGACGAAGCTCAAGGAATGAATCACCACAAAGAGAGAGAAGGAGTAGAGATGATCGTTATGAACGAAGATACTCAAGGAGAAGTAGAGATTCGGAGAAGAAGGACAAGTACACCAAGAGCTACACAAGAAGAAAACATCAAGCTCATGTTGGTGAATGGGTTTCCAGCTCCGACTCCGACAACAACTCTGAGAAAAGCTATCACTCCGACTCCGACTATAGTCAAGATGATGGTGTTGCCGGAATTGCTCTAGTGACTACCAACTCCTTGTTGGGGAACGTCGCATGGGAAACAAAAAAATTCCTATGCACACGCAGATCTATCCATGGTGATGAGCATCTACGAGAGGGAGAGTGGATCTATGTACCCTTGTAGATCGCTAAGCGGGAAGCGTTAAGAAACGCAGTTGGTGTAGTCGAACATCTTCGCGATCCAAATCGTCGAGCGTCCCGCGATCACATCACGATCCGTCCCGCGATCCAATCACGATCCGTCCCGTGAACTCATCACTATCCGTCCTGCGATCTCATCACGACCCGTCCCGCGATCTCATCACGATCCGTCCCGTGAACTCATCACGATCCGTTCCGTGAACTTGTTCACGGTCCTTCCGATCTAGCGCCGAACGGACGGCACCTCCGCGTTCAGCACACGTGCAGCTTGATGACAATTTCCACCGTCTTGATCCAGCAAGAGGAACTGGAGAGGGAGAAGAGTTCACCGGCAACGTGACGGTGCTCCGGTGATGGTGGTGGAGCAATTCCGGCAGGGCTTTGCCTAAGCACTGCAGAAAACCGATCTAGAGGAGAAACTATGCACTAGAGGAACGGGTAGCACGTGGCTGAAAATTCTGTCCCAAAACCCTAAAATCCTCTAGTATATATAGGAGGAGAGGAGGAGGAGTCTTGGTTGCCAAAAAGCCAGCCCTTGGGTCGACCAAAGTGGGGAGGAGAGGAGGACTCCTCCTCCAATCCTAGTAGGACTAGGATTCCTCCTTTTTTGGCCTTTTTCCACCTTTTTCCCTTTGGGTTTTTTCTCCCAGACGCATGGGCCTTGTGTGGGACTTCCACCAGCCCACAAAAGGCTGGTATTTACTATCCACAGCCCATGAAGCCTCTTGGGTCGAAATACCCCTCCCGGTGGTCTCCCGGTACACTACCGACACTCCCGGTACATTACCGATTAGCCCGAAACTTTTCCGGCGACCAAAATGGGACTTCCTATATATCATTATTTACCTACAGACCATTCCAGAGCTCCTCGTGACGTCCAGGATCTCATCCGGGACTCCGAACAACCCTCGGTCACCACCATACATAACTCTATACTACCGAAACGTCATCGAACCTTAAGTGTGCAGACCCTGCGGGTTCGAGAACTATGTAGACATGACCGAGACACCTCTACGGTCAATAACCAATGGCGGGACCTGGATGTCCACATTGGTTCCTACATATCCATGAAGATCTTTATCGGTCGAACCTCTATGTCAAGGATTCAGTTAATCTCGTATGATGTTCCCTTTGTTCTTCGGTATGTTACTTGCCCGAGATTCGATCGTCGGTATCTCCATACCTAGTTCAACCTCGTTAACGGAAAGTCTCTTTACTCGTTTCGTAATACAAGATCCCGTGACTAACACTTAGTCACATTGCTTGCAAGGCTTTATTGTGATGTTGTATTACCGAGTGGGCCCTGAGATACCTCTCCGTCACACGGAGTAACAAATCCCAGTCTTGATCCATGCCAACTCAACAGACACCCTCAAATATACCTGTAGAGCACCTTTATAGTCACCCAGTTACGTTGCGACGTTTGATACACACAAGGTACTCTTCCGATGTCAGTGAGTTGCATGATCTCATGGTCATACTAACATATACTTGACATGCAGAAAACAGTAGCAATAAACTGACACGATCATAATCTACGTTTGTAGTTTGGGTCTTGTCCATCACATCATTCTCCTAATGATGTGATCCCATTATCAAATGACATCTCATGTCCATGGCTAGGAAACCTTAACCATCTTTTGATCGACGAGCTAGTCTATTAGAGGCATACTAGGGACATGGTTTTGTCTATGTATCCACACATGTATCTAAGTCTCCGATCAATACAATTATAGCATGGATAATAAACGATTATCATGAACAAGGAAATATGATAATAACTAATTTATTATTGCCTCTAGGGCATATTTCTAACAGTCTCCCACTTGCACTAGAGTCAATAATCTAGTTCACATCACCATGTGATTCGCATTGTTATGAATCTAACACCCAATGAGTTCTGGGGCTCGATCATGCTTTGCATGTGAGAGAGGTCTTATAGTCAACGGGTCTGCGACATTCAGATCCGTGTGTACTTTGCAAATTTCTATGTCAAACCGTAAACACTGCTACCACACTCCACTTGGTACTATTCGAAATGGCTGCTCCACTATACGTATCCAGATTGCTACTACGAGTCATCCGGATCGGTGTTAAAGCTTGCATCGACGTGACTCTTTACGACGAACTCTTTATCACCTCCATAATCGAGAAACATCTCCCCAGTCTTTTAGTTACTAAGGATAATCTTTCCCAATGTCCAGTGCTCCATTCCAGGATCACTTTGAAACCTTCCGGCCATACTTATAGCAAGGCTGACATCGGGTCTTTGTGCACAGCATTGCATACATGATAGAGCCTATGGCTGAAGCATAGGGGATGCCACTCATTTTTTCTCTATATTTTGCAGTCACTGGGCATTGAGTCTTACTCAACTTTATACCTTACAAATCAGGCGAGAACTCTTTCTCTGATTGATCCATTTTGAACTCTTTCAAAATCTTGTCAAGGTATGTACTCATTGAAAGTCTCATCAAGTATCTTGATCTATCTATATAGATCTTGATGCTCAATAATTAGGTAGCTTTATCCAGGTCTTCCTTTGAAAAACTCTTTTCAAACAACCGTTTATGCTCTCCAGAAATTCTACATCATTTCCGAATAGCAATATGTCATCCACATGTACTTATCAGAAACTCAATAATGCTCCCACTCACTTTATTGAAATACAAGTTTCTCGTAAACTTTGTATAGACTCAAAAACTTTGATCACCTCATCAAAGTGTATATTCCAACTCCGAGATGCTTGCTTCAGTTTATAGAAGAATCACTGAAGCTCACACACCTTTTAGCATCCTTAGGACTGACAAAACCTTCTGGTTGCATCTCATACAACCTTTCCTTAAGGAAGGAAACGATGTTTTGGCATCCATCTACCAGATTTCATAATTGAAAAATGCAGAAACTGCTAACATAATTCCAACAGACTTTAGCATCGCTACGAGTGAGAAAGCTCATCGTAGTCAACTTCTTGAACTTGTCGAAAACTACTTTGCAACAAGTCGAGCTTTACAAATGGTAACATTTACCATCAGCGTCTGTCTTCATTTTAAAGATCCATTTGTACTTAACGACCTGCCGTCCAACGAGCAAGTCCACCAAAGTCTATACTTGGTTTTCATACATGGATCCTTTCTCGGATTTCATGGCCTCTAACCATTTGTTGGTTTCCGGGCCCATCATCGCTTCTCCATAGTTTGTAGGTTCATCGTTGTCCAACAACATGACCTCCAAGACAGGGTTGTCGTACCACTCAGGAGCAGTATACATCCTTGTCGCCCTACGAGGTTTGATAGTAACTTGATCCGAAGCTTCATGATCATCATCATTAACTTCCTCTTCAACTAACGTAGGCTTCATAGAAACAACTTCCTGCGCTGCGCTACTCTCTGGTTGAAGTAAAGGTTCAATAACCTCATCAAGCTCTAATTTCCTCGTAGGTCGATAGTAACTTGATCCGAAGCTTTCATGATCATCATCATTAACTTCCTCTTCAACTGACGTAGGCTTCACAGAAACATCTTTCTGTGCTGCGCTACTTTCTGGTTGAAGCAGAGGTTTCAACAACCTCATCAAGTTCTATCCTCCTCCCACTCAACTCTTTCAAGAGAAACCCTTTCTCGAGAAAGGACCCAGTTTTAGCAACAAACATTTTATGCTTGGATCTGAGATAGAAGGTTCACCCAATTGTTCTTAGGGTATTCTATGAAGATGCATTTGTCCGCTTTGGGTTCGAGCTCATTAGGTGAAAACATTAATAAATGACAGCTTAGGTTTCTATCAAACCATAGTTCACACGGTGTCATCTCAACGGCTTTAGATGGTGCCCTATTTAAAGTGAATGTAGTTGTCTCTAATGCACAACCCCAAAATTATAGTAGCAAAATGATAAGAGACATCATAACATGCACCATATCCAATAGAGCATGACTATGACGTTCGGACATACCATCACACTATGGTGTTCCAGGTGGCGTGTGTTGTGAAACAACTTTCACATTGTCTAAAGTTGTATGCCAAACTCGTAACTCAGATATTCACCTCCACGATCATATCACAGATACTTTTATCTTCTTGTCACGATGATCTTAAACTTCACTCTGAATTTGCTTGAACTTTTCAAACGATTCAGACTTGTGTTTCATTAAGTAAATATACACTATATCTACTTAAATCATCGGTGAAGGTAAGAAAATAACGATATCCACTGCATGCTACAAGACTCACTGGATTGCATACATCAACATGTATCATTTCCAATGAATCACTTGCCTGCTCCATCCAACGTTTTTTTAGTCATCTTGCCCAAGAGGCATGGTTCACATGTCTCAACCGATTCGAAATCGAATGAGTCCAAAGATCCATCAGCATGGAGTTTCTTCATGCGCTTTATTCCAATATGACATTTAGCAGCAGTGCCACAAGTATGTGGTACTATCATTATTAACTTTGTATCTTTTGACATCAATGTTATGAACATGTGTATTACTACGATCAAGATTTCAACAAACCATTCTCACTGGGTGCATGACCATTGAAGGTATTATTCAGGTAAACAGAATAACCATTATTCTCTAACTTAAATGAATAACCGTATTGCAATAAACATGATCTAATCATGTTCATGCTCAACGCAAAACACCAAATAACATTTATTTAGGTTCGTCACTAATCCTGAAGGTAGAAAGAGCGTGCGATGTTGATCACATCAACCTTGGAAACATTTCCAACACACATCGTCACCTCACCCTTAGCTTAGTGCTCCGTTTATTCCGTAGCTTTTATTTCGAGTTACTAACATTTAGCAACCGAACCGGTATCCAATACCTAGGTGCTACTTGGAGTACTAGCAAGGTACACATAAATAACACATATATCAAATATACTCCTGTCGACGTTGCCAGCCTTCTTATCTACCAAGTATTTAGGGTTGTTCCGCTTCAGCGACCTTTCTCCTCATAATTGAAGCACATAGTCTCGGGGTTGGGTTCAACTTTGGGTTGCTTCACTCGAGCAGCAACTGACTTGCCATCCATGAAGTTTCCCTCCTTGCCCTTGCCCTTCTCGAAACTAGTGGTTATACTAACCATCAACACTTGATGCTCCTTCTTGATTTCTACCTTCGCGGTGTCAAACATCGCGAACAGCTCAGGGATCATTAATTCTATCCCTGGCATTCAATAGTTCATCACCAAGTTGTAGTAGCTTAGTGAAAGTGACTTGGAGAACTATATCAATCACTATCTTATCTGGAAGATGAACTCCCACTCGATTCAAGCGATTGTAGCACCCAGACAATCTGAGCACACGCTCAACGATTGAGATATTCTCGTTCATCTTGCAGGCAAAGAATCTTGTTGGAGATCTCATATCTCGCAACACGGGCACGAGCCTGAGATCCTAATTTTAGCTCTTAGAACATCTCATATGTTCCGTGACGTTCAAAACGTTTCGAAGACTCAATTCTAAGCTGTAATGCATGACGCACTAAACTATCAAGTAGTCATCAACATGTACCTTTCAGATGTTCACAACATCTACAGACGACGCTAGAGGGGTTGGCGCACTGAGCGGTGCATTAAGGACATAAGCCTTCTGTGCAGCAACGAGGACAATCCTCAGATCACGGATCCAATCCGCAATATTGCTACCATCATCTTTCAACTCTATTTCTCTAGGAACATATAAAAATTCAAGGGAGCTACAGCGCGAGCAAGTAATCTACAACATAATTTGCAAAGACACTACTGACTATGTTCATGATAATGAGTTCAATTAATCATATTACTTAAGAACTCCCACTCAAATTGACATCCCTCCAGTCATTCGAGTGATACATGATCCAAATTCACCAACTCAAGTCCGATCATCACGTGAGTTGAGGTGGTTACAATGGTGAACATCATCATGTTGATCATATCTACTATATGACTCATGTTCGACCTTTCGGTCTCTTGTGTTTCGAGGCCATGTCTGTACATGCTAGGCTCGTCAAGTTTAACCCGAGTGTTCTGCGCGTGCAACACTGGCTTGCACCCATTGTATGTGAACATAGAGTCTATCACACCCGATCATCACGTGGTGTCTCAACACGACGAACTTTCGCAACGGTGCACACTCGGGGATAACACAATTTATCTTGAAATTTAAGTGAGGGATCACCTTATAATGCTACCGTCGTACTAAGCAAAACAAGGTGCATAAAAGGATTAACATCAGATGCAATTCATAAGTGACATGATATGGCCATGAACTTCTGCTTTAGATCTCCATCTTGAAAGCACCGGCATGATCTCCATCGTCACCGGCATGACACCATGATCTCCATCATCTTGATCTCCATAAACGTGTCGCCATCGGGGTTGTCACGCCCACCATGCTTCTAATGCTATTGCTACCGTTTAGCGATAAAGTAAAGCATTACATAGCGCTTAACGATTGACACGCGGGTCATACAATAATTAAAGACAACCCTATGGCTCCTGCTGGTTGCCGTACTCATCGACATGCAAGTCGTGATAATCTATACATCACATGATCATCTCATACATCACATATATCACATCATGTAATTGGCCATATCACATCACAACATACCCTGCAAAAACAAGTTAGACGTCCTCTAATTGTTGTTGCATGTTGTACGTGGCTGCTACGGGTTTCTAGCAAGAACGATTCTCACCTACGCAAAAACCACAACGGTGATACATAATTTGCTTTTCAACCTTCTCAAGGACCGCCTTTGTCGAATCCGATCCAACTAAAGTGAGAGAAACTGGCACCCGCAAGCCATCTATGCAACAAGTTGCGGTCGAGGGAACTGGTCTCTCGTAAGCGTACGAGTGATGTTGATCCAGGCCGCTTCATCTCACAATACCGCTGAACCAAAATCTGACCAAGGGAGGAAGCAATCTAACCATCAACGCCCACAAACTCTTTGTGTTCTACTCGAGATCTCATGTACACATAGACCTAGCTCATGATGCCACTGTTGGGGAACGTCGCAAGGGAAACAAAAAAATTCCTATGCACACGCAGATCTATCCATAGTGATGAGCATCTACGAGAGGGAGAGTGGATCTACGTACCCTTGTAGATCTCTAAGCGGGAAGCGTTAAGAAACGCGGTTGGTGTAGTCAAACATCTTCGCGATCCAAATCGCCGAGCGTCCCGCGATCACATCACGATCCGCCCCGCGATCCAATCACGATCCGTCCCGTGAACTCATCACGATCCATCCCGCGATCTCATCACGATCCGTACCGCGATCTCATCACGATCCATCCCGTGAACTCATCATGATCCGTTCCGTGAACTTGTTCACGGTCCTTCCGATCTAGCGCCGAACGGACGACACCTCCGCGTTCAACACACGTGCAGCTTGATGACGATCTCCACCGTATTGATCCAGCAAGAGGAAGTGCAGAGGGATAAGAGTTCACCGGCAGCGTGACGGCGCTCCGGTGATGGTGGTGGAGCAATTCTGGCAGGGTTCGCCTAAGCACTGCAGAAAACTGATCTAGAGGAGAAACTATGCACTAGAGGAACGGGTAGCACGTGGCTGAAAATTCTGTCCCAACCCCCTAAAATCCTCTAGTATATATAGGAGGAGAGGAGGAGGAGTCTTGTCTGCCAAAAAGCCAGCCCTTGGGTCGACCAAAGTGGGGAGGAGAGGAAGACTCCTCCTCCAATCCTAGTAGGACTAGGATTCCTCCTTTTTTTGGCCTTTTTCCACCTTTTTCCCTTTGGGCTTTTTCTCCCAGCCGCATGGGCCTTCTGTGGGACTTCCACCAGCCCACAAAAGGCTGGTATTTACTATCCCACAGCCCATGAAGCCTCTTGGGTCGAAATACCCCTCCCGGTGGTCTCCCGGTACACTACCGGCACTCCCGGTACATTACCGATTAGCCCAAAACTTTTCTGGCGACCAAAATGGGACTTCATATGTATCAATCTTTACCTCCGGACCATTCCGGAGCTCCTCGTGACGTCCGGGATCTCATCCGGGACTCCGAACAACCTTCGGTCATCACCATACATAACTCTATACTACCGAAACGTCACCGAACCTTAAGTGTGCAGACCCTACGGGTTCGAGAACTATGTAGACATGACCGAGACACCTCTACGGTCAATAACCAATGACGGGACCTAGATGTCCACATTGGTTGCTACATATTCTACGAAGATCTTTATCGGTCGAACCTCTATGTCAAGGATTCAGTTAATCCCGTATGATGTTCCCTTTGTTCTTCGGTATGTTACTTGCCCGAGATTCGATCGTCGGTATCTCCATACCTAGTTCAACTTCGTTACCGGAAAGTCTCTTTACCCGTTCCGTAATACAAGATCCCGTGACTAACACTTAGTCACATTTCTTGCAAGGCTTTATTGTGATGTTGTATTACCGAGTGGGCCCTAAGATACCTCTCCGTCACACGGAGTAACAAATCCCAGTCTTGATCCATGCCAACTCAACAGACACCCTCGGAGATACCTGTAGAGCACCTTTATAGTCACCCAGTTACGTTGCGACGTTTGATACACACAAGGTACTCTTCCGATGTCAGTGAGTTGCATGATCTCATGGTCATAGGAACATATACTTGACATGGAGAAAACAGTAGCAATAAACTGACACGATCATAAGCTACGTTTGTAGTTTGGGTCTTGTCCGTCACATCATTCTCCTAATGATGTGATCCCGTTATCAAATGACATCTGATGTCCATGGCTAGGAAACCTTAACCATCTTTTGATCGACGAGCTAGTCTATTAGAGGCATACTAGGGACATGGTTTTGTCTATGTATCCACACATGTATCTAAGTCTCCGATCAATACAATTATAACATGGATAATAAACGATTATCATGAACAAGGAAATATGATAATAACTAATTTATTATTGCCTCTAGGGAATATTTCCAACACTCCTACGATCTATTTGATTCACCAAACGAAGGGAGTGGAAGTTGCTTCATGGCTAAAGGCCCCAAGGTATCACACCCCGAGTATCTTGATTTTGATAGTGATGAAGATGATTTACTTTGTGATGATGACTTGCTTTGTGATAAAACTAGTGATATTGATCAAAATGAACTTGATAATCCTCATGCTAGTAAAGATAAGTCATTTGATGATGATAAGATGAAAATAGAACAACTAACTAAAGAACTAAACACTCTTAAGTTAGCTCATGAATCTACTCTCGAAGATCATAGAGAGCTTGTGAGAACTCATGAGAAGCTACGCTTTGAGAAGCTCAACTTGGAGCAAGAGCATGAGTTTCTCAAAGCTATCAATGACGATCTCTGAAAGAAGACCTCATCTTATCTAGCCAAACGACTACTTTTGTCTACTTTCATGCCTCAAGTTAAAACTAAGCAATCTAGTAACAAAGGCAAGAAAGATTCTTCATCTAGTAGCAACAATAAAAATGCTAAACCCAATGATGTTGCTTCTAGTAGTTCTATTGATTCCACTAATGATGATTCTCTTAGCCAAGTCACACTTGAGCAAGAAAATGCTTTATTGAAAGGAATTATTGTAAGCAATTTGAGGAAATTGTACGCAAGCACGAAGGATACTGGAAGAATCGTGGTGTTGGCTACTTCAACGCTAATGGAGTTGAGTGGGAATAAGGTCAATATCCCGAGCCCAAGTTTGTTCCTCAAAAGGAGAAGTATGAAAATACTCTTCCCAAGGGGACAAACACTCAAGATGACCTTCCACCACAAGACCACAAGCTTCAAGAGGACATTGGCTCATATGAAGATGAACCCCTAGATTTGGTGGAGTGGGTTCCCAAGGCTATGTCAAGCTCAACTACTACAAAGGCTACTTCAACACCAAGGATCCCCATCAACTTGATGTGGGTCCCCAAGAAGAAGAACTAGTAAGTTCTTGAGGGGTGACCCTGCCAATGAAATTCACTCACATTCATTATTGGCAAGGACTTTTTGCACTCAACATCAACTCAATGCAATAGTTCAAGGAGTCACACATTCCCTCAAAGGTAAGCAAGGGACAAGGTAATCAACTAATCAATGGACATCATAACATATGCTTTGCACTCCATGTCTATAGATATCCTTGTATTTGTCTCTTGTGTGTTTGGACTAACCCATGTAGGTGAGAGGAGTAAGGAAACAACAAGGATGCTCCCAACTCTTGGTGATCTTCATCAACATTGAGCATCCACAACTACCTCACCAACATGAAGTCTTCATTGACAAAGCCCAAGGTTAGTTTATCCCTATTATGGGGGATGTCACTATCGGGACCCCGATCCCAAGCCATAAGAATCCAGCCTGTAACACATCAAATCACTTTGCGGTCTCACGCACGGTTATCTCCACGGCTGCCACCTTACCTGGGCCAGGACCGTTTGCGTCTTTTGACTCACGTATGTGAATGTGTCACTAGCATTCAAATGTCAAAGAACCCGGGCCGACATGACTAGTCGTAGAACCAAAGTGGCACATCCGTACAGGGACATGCATACGTAACCCAACAATGCAGGTGTCGATCTCTAGCGTGTGTAGACGAGTCATAGCAAGCTACAAGGACTCCATTACGCCATGGGACATAAATGTCATCACTGCATGTAGGCGAGTCGTAGCAGGCTACAGGGACTCCATTACACTGTGAGACATTTCCCCAAAGGGACAGACATAGCAGCAAAGAAGGATACATGTCAGTCAATCAATGTGTCCGGAGCAGTAGCAAGCTACCAAGGCTCGATGGAAGCACAAAGAGGCATTTCCCCGTAAAGAGTACTACTAAAGGCACACAACTAGGTGTCGGATCCCATACATACCGTTGCACGTCACACGTACGCACGACAAGCCCGATATGCATAGATACAACTATGGCATCACAACATAACCATACAACATTACAACATTTACTTAGAAGGCTCGGAAGAGCCACCCAACATTTAGAGCATTCAATCAAAGAAGCGGAAGTTAAACATGTCTGGGTACAGACATCTACAAAAGTGGCTAGAGGAGCCTGAAAAGCTACAACGACCCTACCAAAGGAACCAGACCTTTGTCTGGGATTTCCAAGCTAATCCGGTCGACATCGATATTCACGTCGTAAATACCACTAAAGAGACTGACGTCTCCTCTACAAAAACATAAATTAAGCAAACATGAGTATAAGGGTACTCAGCAAGACTTACATCAGAACTAACTACATATGCATCAGTATCAATGAAGGGGGGGGGGTAGTGGAGTTTATTGCAGCAAGCCAACTTTGACTCTTGGCTAACCTGTACTACGACTACAAGTGCTTTCTTTGAGGTGGAATAGTGCACACGAGTCCACATATTCACCAAATCAATACACCACTATGGATCCACTCCCGTCTCCCTACGAGAAGGCCATCCATAGCACTCATGCTTATCTTGTGTATTTTAGAGTATCCACTTCAAGTTGTCAATGAACCACATAAGTTCTCCAAGTAGTCCATATCCGAGGACGCGACTATTCGAATAGTTTATTTAACCCTGCAGGGGTATACTTCTTCACACGTGCTCCCGCCACTTATCGCCATGTGCACAGAAAAGGCACCTCGACAACCTTCAAGCGGAAGCCCAGCGAGGGAGTCGGCCATGACCGTCAATCACACAAGACCCTAGTCCAGGTTTATCGCCTATTTGAGACTGAACCCACACGGAAGTCCGGCCGAAGTTTCCGCTACGGCCTCAAATGATGTGCGCAGGGTTCCCAAGCCCACCGTTCGGGTGCCACTTGGTACACCGTGCCACTATGCCTATACCGCATCATAATGACGTCAGCAGGTCAATGGCCTAGTCAAAGTCAAACTTGACCAGCGGGACCCTGTGGTCAATGACTCAGGGATTAATCCCGAGTTGACCCAGGGTTTGACTCGGGCCGAGGCCCACCGTCATCGCCCTGCATGAGGTTGTTAGTGGTTAGTTAGGCCCTAACGATGGCGCCACGTCAGCCACACCGGCGACGAGTTGCCGGCGACCATAAACTACGGCGGAAGCTCGCCGGACTTGCGCTACGGGCGGCCATTTGACAAGCGGAGGACACCTACAGGTATCCCTCACTCGACCGCATCCAGGGGGGACCACGGGAGGCCCTGGGGTCGCCGGAGCTCATCGGAGGCGAGCCCGTGACGGCGGTCGGAGCTCGGCTTGCGGGGACGGTGGCTAGAGGGCACGGGAGAGCAGGGCGCGAGGGGGAAACGGGCGGTGGCTCACCGCGGGGTCGAGCAGAGGCAACTCTGAAGTTGGGGAAGCTTCGGACGAAGCGAATCGATCGACGACCCTCGTCGGAGCCGAGGACGAAGACGATGATGGCGGTGATGCAGGGGGCCTCCGGCGAAGCACGGCTCCACAAAGAGGACGAGCACGACCTGGCGGAGCTCGGGGTAGCACGGGGATGCGAGGCATGGCCGGAGGGTGCGGCAGCACCGGACGGCGGCGAGCGGTGCTCTCGGTTTTGAGGGAGAGAGAGAGCAAAGAGAGAGGGGATAGAGCTCGAGGGGGTCCAAGGGGTCGTGGCGCTCTCAAGACGAAGGGGAGACAGGCAGAGAGGCAGGAGGTGGTCGGGCGCGTGGCGAGGCTCACCGGGCGTGTGCCCGTGTCCTCCTGGCGAGAGGTGAGGGGTGACTCGCAATGGGCCAGATGGGCCAGCCTGCCCCTGGGCCTCAGGTGAGATCTCTCTTTTTTTAGTTTATGTTTTCTATTTTCTTTTCTTCTAACATTTGTATTTTTTGTTTGGGTCACAATTACCTAGCACAAAAAATACCAACACATTTTTTGGAGTGTATTTTGAATATTTCAAACCTCCTAAAAATGTTTCAGAATTTTTGAATGAATAAAATAATTGAAATTATTTATTAGTGATTTTCAGAAATTTTTCCTATTTTATTTAATTTACCAAAATAGTTGGTAAAATATAATTTACCCTTGATATGTTGTTGCCAACATTTATCAAAGAGGGGAAACATTTTTGAAGAGCATTTTGGATTCACTCAAATATCTTAATAGTTTAACCTATTTGAATTTTATCTGTGCTAGGGTTTGATCACCCCATTTCAAATTAATTTTAATTTTAACATGATGACATGATGCACATGCTGATGTTGATGCAAACAATTCAAGCAAATTCTAGGGCTGTGACAACTCACCCCCACTAAACAAGAATCTCGTCCCGAGATTCAGGCGTAGGGTATGAGGATAGAAGGGGACACAAAACTAACACAATCTTCATGATCCAATTGCCCTTCTCGAAGATGTTGATTCATTGCATCATGCTGATCTTAACATCTTTGCCTTCAGGATCTTCATCCAACAGGAAGGCAACATGGATAGAAAGCTCTGCAAGAATCGATCTTTACGAAGATCGAGCGACTCATGACTAACTCATGGAATGAGACATCATAACGTCCCTCGAGCTGGGACAGAAAACACATGTCGAGAACAATGAATGAGGCAGATGATGGAGGTTCAATTGGTAGGCAACAATTCCACGCTAAAGCAGATGGTGAAGAGGTTTGAAAGTAGCAAGGAGTTAGTTGCCCTTCATACCATAACGGGCACCTTAGGGAGGGTGACTCGTAGGATTATCCCTTAAGTGGCAAAAAGAATTACTTTTGATACGGAGATCATTGAAACTCTTCATACCAGCCCAAGGCAATTCACAAGTGATCGTTGGAAGGAATTCAAAGAATGGCATACTCAGATCGGAGAGAACCTAGAGTTATAAAACAACTCGGCAACGGAAGGCACATTCCAATTAATACCGAGAGTATAACCCAGTGTCTGAGCATTCTCTCAAGAACTTAAGCATTTCCATATTCATCAGTTTTTTTACCAACATCTGTGCCAAGGATTCTGGCAACACCTCATACTACCATGATGAATAATGATGGAGGATGCAGATGCAAAGGAAGACAACACTTTCTCAGATTTCACCTTAGCTATGCCAAGGACGCGAAATCTGGATGATCGACCGAGAGACATTTAGCACTCTGCTTCTAATGTTCTCCTTGATGAAATAGCATAACCCAATTATAGGTAACGTTGGTATCTAGAACATCAAGTAAAAAGGTCGGACTTCGGGATTTTAAAGGGTCCATGAGAAATAACTTCTGAATAAGTCATACGAAAACCTCATGGGGAAGTGGCTAAGGTTGCTGATACAAGATATTATAACAATAGGTCTTTCGGCTAGGTGTGTTAGCCACAACATCACTTTACCGGTTATAGCGAGACCGATATTATAATTCTTGGGAACGTCCCAACCATTATATCTGCCTGAGATTCAGATCTGGTTAGCGTCGGAATATTCCAGACTCAGCATGTCTAAAGTGAAAGGTTGCAACACAAATCGAAGAGATGACGCTGCAAGATTCTCAGGAAATGAACTACGGGCGTCAACTCCAAAACATGAGCTGGATTGCAAGACACATGTGATCACACTGTCCAGGACAAACATGACTACATGGACTTACAACAAAACACTACCGAGTTCGGGTTAGGAATCATCATTGCGGATAACGAAGTCGGGTGCAAGTCCATCTGGTACCTTCAGGGGTAGCACTTAACTTCTTTTCCTTGAACCAGTTAATCAGGGGCTTGGTGTGCTAGGGAATACATATGGAATGGAGGGGGCCAGCCTATCAAACCATAGCATACTTTGCACATGCATGACTAACTTGGGATGATCCCAAAGGAAGCAAAAAATAACTTTCCTCGAATTCACTGCGGCAACTTGCATCTAATGCACGTGAACTAAGAGGGAGTCACTTCTTACACCTAACATATACTTCACGAACGAAACATGAAGATATGCCTACAAAGTTTTCAACACTAGCTTCATGTTCATCATGAGTTATGGAACAGATGAAAATGTCGTCGATGGGCTTAACAACAATTCATCGGGATATCCATATAGATGGAATTCCATAACTATGGAAACAAGGTGATAGCATTGGTCAGACCAAAGGATATAATGGTGTATGCTCGAGGATACATCCACGAGTAAAAACAACATTAGGACGATCCTTGGTTCTCATTTTGATTTGACGATAGCCCAAACTCAAATCAAAGATTGAAAAAGACAATAAATATAACAATTGATCACAAGGATTAATTGATGAAGATATCATCTTTCTTCTACACCCACACAAGATATCCCTTTGGAAATAACCAAGTCAGGCAAATCTTTTATCTTTCAACTCTCCAACTTGTTGTTTAGCTTAACCAACTAGTTCAGGGGTATCCAATACAGATTCTTGGAGAAAGGTGGTTTATAAATAAACCATCTTGATCACAAACTCAACATAAGAGTCAAGGAACACCTTGGTAATACTTCTGAGAAGATATTCAAAAAATCACGATCCTCCATGTGTTATCAAGCTTGAGAACAATCTTGCTTTTCAAGGCAAGACGATATGATCAACAGAGCAAAGGATTGATACAATCCTAACTCATTGATCGAAAAGTGCACCATGCAAAATGGACTAGGTAGCACGATCAATCTTAATATGACAATTCAATGACCATCACACCAAGAGTGAGATTATTTTCCATTAACTACCAAGCAACAAAGTTGCTAGGAGTATTGATTTCACACATCAAGATTCTCTTGTCGGTATTCTGGTTATAGACAACACAAAGACCGGGGAATGAATGATGATGGAGAGAAGTATCACTACATCAAGATTTCATAAGAGGGAGTGCAGTTCTCATGATAATCTTGACATGAAGAGGGTAATACCTCAAGGTAGAACAGAGCAAAAGCTGGATTGGCATTTTGATCTGCGAAATACAACTGCTTTGACCCAATCCTAGAAATGCATGAGGTACGGGAGTTTGCTTCTCCTAGTCATTCCGAATTAGAATGGCTTGACAGACCACAAGAATAGTCGACATCGATAAGACAATGCATGACATACCCTTGACTACCCACTGATAGCTGAAGGTCAGAATACAATTGAAGAGGGGCAACTCAAGAGCACATGTTTTTTGTTGAGTTGTAGATGCATGGATTGAATATGTCAAACGAAATTCAACATGTTTCTTCCATGCAATCCATGCAGAAATGTAGGATTGGCAGAGTCTCAATTATGGAATGGAGAACTCATCAAGAGCACTCATGTTGTGATCTTTTGTTCACAAAGAACTCCTGCCATAACTGATTCATGGTATTGGAAGAATGACATACCACAAACCTTGAAGACTATAACAAGGTTACTAATATCCTAAAGGAATGAGAAAATACTATCAATGGAAGTGGGAAGAATGATTCTTGGGTTCAAGAACCCAGATACAGAATACCTATTGACTAAGTAGCATCACAACATGCTTTTGATAATGATGGCCAGAATTATTACACTGGAAACAACAGACACAACTGGACTATTGGGTGGTTCACTGAAACACCATGGTTTCCGAAACACCTTCATCAAACACGTCGAGGTAATAGAGTACCTCAACTCAACAATTAGTGTGCTTTGTCTGGTCTGAAAGACATTGACTCAAGATGAAAGAGTTTTGCAATTGCATCAGATAATTTAGAAAACTTGGATAACTCGGACATCATAACGGCCGTACGGGCATGGAATATGAGGAAACCTGCAAGACAACTAACAACAAGATATTGAATTCATATGGAGACACTGATCCAGGAAGACAACAACTTTCCTATAGCTCTCCAGCATAGTAACTCGTCCTCCTAATAGATAGATGAGAAGGCCTAGTTCTTAGTCCCCGTAGAATAAAGAAGAGGGTGACATGGAATTAGAATGACACAAGGGAAGGAGTAAAAAGAGCCTTACATTCCCTTCCACAATCAATTCCCTTATATAACTAAAGCAGTTCTAGACTCAACATCGACCAGTTGGTCTTGGTAATCCTACAGGCAGTCAAGCTCTGATACCCAAAGCTGTCAGGACCCCGATCCTAAGCCATAAGAATCCAGCTTGTAACACATCACATCACTTTGCGGTCTCATGCACGGTTATCTCCACGGATGCCACCTTACCTGGGCCGGGACCGTTTGTGTCTTTTGACTCACATATGTGAATGTGTTGCTAGCATTCAAATGTCGAAGAACCTGGGCCGACAGGACTAGTCGTAGAACCAAAGTGGCACATCCGTACAAGGACATGCATACGTAACCCAGCAATGCAGGTGTCGATCTCTAGCATGTGTAGACAAGTCATAGCAAGCTACAAGGACTCCATTACGCCGTGGGACATAAATGTCATCACTGCATGTAGGCGAGTCGTAGCAGGCTACAGGGACTCCATTACACTGTGAGACATTTCCCCGAAGGGACAGACACAACAGCAAAGAAGGATACATGTCGGTCAATCAATGTGTCTGGAGCAGTAGCAAGCTACCAAGGCTCAGTGGAAGCACAAGAGGCATTTCCCCGTAAACAGTACTACTAAAGGCACACAACTAGCTGTCAGATCCCATACATACCGTTGCACGTCACACATACGCACGACATGCCCGATATGCATAGATACAACTCTGGCATCACAACATTACAACATTTACTTAGAAGGCTCGGAAGAGCCAATACAATAAGATGTTATAAACAGGGGTCACAAGACCCAACATTCTCAAAGCATTCAATCAAACAAGCGGAAGTTAAACATGTCTGGGTACAGACATCTACAAAAGTGGCTAGAGGAGCCTGAAAAGCTACAACAACCCTACCAAAGGAACCAGACCTTTGTCTGGGATTTCCAAGCTAATATGGTCGACATCAAACTTCATGTCGTAAATACCACTAAAGAGACTGACGCCTCCTCTGCAAAAACATAAATTAAGCAAACATGAGTACAAGGGTACTCAGCAAGACTTACATCAGAACTAACTACATATGCATCAGTATCAATGAAAGGGGGTAGTGGAGTTTATGGCAGCAAGCCAACTTTGACTCTTGGCTAACCTGTACTATGACTACAAGTGCTTTCTTTGAGGTGGAATAGCGCACACGAGTCCACATATTCACCAAATCAATACACCACTATGGATCCACTTTCGTCTCCCTAGGAGAAGGCCATCCATAGCACTCACGCTTATCTTGCGTATTTAGAGTATCCACTTCAAGTTGTCAATGAACCACATAAGTTCTCCAAGTAGTCCATATCCGAGGACGCAGCTATTCGAATAGTTTATTTAACCCTGCAGGGGTATACTTCTTCACACGTGCTCCCGCCACTTATCGCCATGTGCACGGAAAAGGCACATCGGCAACCTTCAAGCGGAAGCCCAGCGAGGGAGTCGGCCATGACCGTCAATCACACAAGACCCTAGTCCAGGTTTATCGCCTATTTGAGACTGAACCCGCACGGAAGTCCGGCCGAAGTTTCCGCTACGGCCTCAAACGATGTGCGCTGGGTTCCCAAGCCCACCGTTCGGGTGCCACTTGGTACACCGTGCCACTGTGCCTATACCGCATCATAGTCCACCCTGTCGGGCAGCGCTATGCACGACCGCCAACACTTTTCCTACAAACACCAGAAACTAGTTGTAACTCCTGGACAGAGGTCTAGGCGATTAATAAGTCAAGCGGGGTCATATTTCAGGGCCCAAAGTGTGGTAGTAACTGTCCTGGATCACAAACACATAACTCAATTCTTAAGGATGGTCCTAATGAGACAACCCGCCATGTACTCCTACATGACCTCTCATCGCTACCTTTACCAAATCGTGTTCACACACTTAGCTCTCCCATAGTAGGACATGAACACTGGCATTCTGATTCATCGCCCAGATGGATCAGACCCGACCCGACACGACTCTAAGCATAGCAGGCGCAGTAAGCAAGCATTGTTGAGTAAGCACAACAAGGCTCAAGCAGTTGCTACTCATGCTAAGTGGTTTCAACTATTTACTGTGGAAAAGACAGGTCATGCAAAGAAATGGGTTCAACTACCGAGAACATGTAACAGTTGAATCGTTGTTGTCCTAATGCAATAAAAGAGAGCAGGAGCGAAAGAGTGGGTTCATATCAGTATGCTCAAGGGGGTTTGCTTGCCTGACAGTCCTGAAGATATTACTTCTCTTCATTAGTGTCAACGTTCACATCGTTAGAACCATCGTCTACCGAGAGGGAACAACACCGGCAAACAGAGAAATGAACACATTCAATGTGATGCAACAAACATGATGCATGAAATGGCATGTTAAGGTACCGAATTGACCTAGTGCTATAGTTAGTCATATTAAGTGAAGTGGAATTCAAATATATACTAAATTCCAACTCCAACACTATTTATTAAATTATCCTAATCATGAAATGTCCTACTTGGTGATGTTAACTTGCTCAAACACTCATTACCATGGCATAAACAGATTCATTGGATTTTTCTGATCATTTTTCATATATAAATTATTTTCATCTGACTTACAGATTATTTTCTATGATTTTTAGAAGTTTTAAACATTTTCTAGAATTTCCTTATTAATTTAAATACCAGAAAAGCTTTAATGCGTCAGCATTGTGTCATAGTGACGTCAACAGGTCAATGGCCTGGTCAAAGTCAAACCTGACAAGTGGGACCCTGTTAGTGGTTAGTTAGGCCCTAATGATGGTGCCACGTCAGCCACGCCGGCGATGAGTCACCAACGACCATAAACTACGGTGGAAGCTCGCCGGACTTGCGCTACGGGTGGCCATTCGACAAGCAGAGGACACCTACAGGTAGCCCTCACTCGATCGCATCCAGAGGGACCACGGGAGGCCCCGGGGTCGCCGGAGCTCGTCGGAGGCGAGCCCATGACGGCGGCCGGAGCTCGGCTTGCGGGGACGGTGGCTAGAGGGCACGGGAGAGCAGGGCACGAGGGTGAAACGGGCGGTGGCTCACCGTGGGGTCAAGCAGAGGCGACTACGGAGTCGGGGAAGCTTCGGACGGAGCGAATCGATCGGCGGCCCTTGTCGGAGCCGAGGACGAAGACGATGATGGCGGCGATGCAGGGGGCCTCCGGGAAGCACGGCCCCACAAAGAGGACGAGCATGACCTGGCGGAGCTCGGGGCAGCACGAGGATGCGAGGCATGGCCGGAGGGTCCGGCAGCAGCGGACAATGGCGAGCGGCGCTCTCGGTTCCGAGGGAGAGGGAGCAGAGGGAGAGAGAGAGAGCAAAGATAGAGGGGACAGAGCTCGAGGGGGTCTAGGGGGGTCATGGCGCTCTTAGGGCGAAGGGGGAGACAGGCAGAGAGGCAGGAGGTGGCCGAGCGCATGGCGAGGCTCGCCGGGCACGTGCCCCTGTCCTCCTGGCGAGAGGTCAAGGGTGACTCGCAATGGGCTAGATGGGCCAGCCTGCCCGTGGGCCTCATGTGAGATATCTCTCTCTCTCTCTTTTAGTTTTTGTTTTCTATTTTCTTTTCTTCTGACATTTGTTTATTTTTGTTTGGGCCACAATTACCTAGCATAAAAATACCAGCACATTTTCTGGAGTGTATTTTGAATATTTCAAACCTCCTAAAAATGTTTCAGAATTTTTGAATGAATAAAATAATTGAAATTATTTATTAGTGATTTTCAGAAAATTTTCCTATTTTATTTAATTTACCAAAATAGTTGGTAAAATATAATTTACCCTTGATATGTTGTTGCCAACATTTATCAAAGAGGGGAAACATTTTTGAAGAGCATTTTGGATTCACTCAAATATCTTAATAGTTTAACCTATTTGAATTTTATCCGTGCTAGGGTTTGATCACCCCCATTTCAAATTAATTTTAATTTTAACATGATGACATGATGCACATGCTGATGTTGATGCAAACAATTCAAGCAAATTCTAGGGCTATGACAGTCACATTAAGGGGGAGCTTTACTCTAAGACTTGAGTCAAAGCATCTCTTAGCATGTGACAACATTAAATACTTTATGTAAAAGTGGTAACCCCACTTGTGCTTAAACGATGAGTATGACCTATGATCAAGTACTCTTACTTGGCTCCTAAGTCAAATACTCATATATAGATGAGTTCGTCATCGCCCAAGTGCTTGTTAGATGCTAGTGTGTTTGTGCATGTTTGTCATGATTTCTTTTGACATCTTATTGTGTGAGCATGTCGGTCTGCATTTATTTTCTCATTCGAGGACATCCAATTTTTGCTATTTGGTTATTGATTTTCTCTTTTGCCAATGGGATGGACAAGAATGCCTAGGACCACCCTTTAGCTATCTATGCTTTCTCACCTCATATTCCATTCATGCCGCATCACAAAATTTGAACAAGTGCTTTTCAATCCCTTTGTGTGTGGAGCACTCGGAGTTCCGTATTGACAAGGACTGACCATTAAAACCTCCCAAGTGCATCTCGGTGGAACCAACCCCACAATCTCGGTCTCACCGAAGGCCTAGGGTTGATCTGGTTTTCAATCTCGGTAACACCAATTTCATATTCTCGGTTACACTGAGTTTCCCTATCAGCTGACAATTGAGGAACTCGGTGACACCGAAAACATAAAATCGATATCACCGACAGTGAAGGGTATATATGTTGCGGACCCCGACGCTTTGAAATTCAATCTTCAAACGTCGCGTCTCAGAACCCTAAGCTGCTGCCTCGAGACCCCTGGTCGTTGCCCTTGTCTTCCCAAGATCTTCTGCCACTGGGATCGCCGTCGTCAACGAAATCTGCTCCATCGTCACCGCCGTAGAGGATCCGTGCCAGGCTAGGGTACGATTCGATCTCTAGTGCGCTCCCCATCCGATTCTTGCATATTAGACACTTGTTAATCATCTATGCACCCCTTGCTCATATATCTATCCACTAGAAACTCCAAAATTTCGAGTTAGATTGATTTTCTAGGGTTTTGCCGTCCGCCCGGTAAATCTCGGTGGAACCGAAATGAAAATATCGGTCTCACCGATATGCTTTTCAGTGAGGTTGAGAACTGACTCGGTGGAACCGAGTGGCTCTTTTCGGTCCTACCGAAAAGGCTGCCAAGTTTCTGTTAAGGAGTCAGTTTGTCTCGGCCCCACCGATATCTATTTGACTGATTGCAAAACTTTTGAAAATTAACTGCTCAAATTCCAAAAAGCAGCCTCATTTTGTGATGACTCATCTTCTTCTGCTCATCTATACTCTATTCACAAGGACATTATGTCAGGCTCAGAAGACAGTCAGAATTTGCCAGAGCAGGGAGTTGATATGAGTTCTGGAACAAGCCCAGAAGCCAGTTCTTTCTTAGATCCAGGCACCCCCAGCTCTGATGGGTTGCCCAAGGCTGCCACCAGAACCAGGAAGAAGCTGAACTCAGATGAAGAAGATTCAGACTTCGTTCCAGAAGAGATTCTTGCTAAGAAGCAAGAGAAAGCTGCAAGGAAGTCTACTACTGAAGCCACTTCCTCTAGGAGGGTTGTCAGCAAGATCTATGCACCTGCTTCAACCTTGAAGGCTTATGAGACTGCCAGAGCAACTATTTCAGTTGATGCCCCCAAGAAAGCTATGCCTAAGAAGGCAGGGGAGAAAAAGTTCAGGAAGAGGATTATTGATGTGACTGGCAGGCCTACCTCCATGTATGAGGATCCTGAAGAAACTGGTGCTGCTGCTGAGGAAGAGGAGGATGAGCCAGCTACAAAGGCTCCTCCCAAGAAGAAGGTAAAGAAACTGATGTCTGATGCTATGCCAAAGACTGGCACATCCAAGAAGGCTGCTGCTGAGAAGCCTAAGAGGACAACTAGGCAGATTCCAGCTTCTAAGAAGAACAAAGGGACTGCCTCCAAAGCTGAAGCTGATGATGATTTGACAACCTTGATGAAGCTCAGACCACATCTTCCAGTGCACGATGCTAGCTACCCACTAGCTGAGGATATGAAGAAGTGGAAGGATTCAAGTTTGAGAGCTTGGAGGGCTATAGATCCTTATGCCTAGAGGAAGAAGACAGTTGTGGATTACAAATTTTATACCAAGGAGCAACAGGATTTCTATGAGATTGTGCTCTTTGACAAGAGTCCAATTGTGAGTGATATGCGATATGTCGATTGGAAATTCATCAAGGAGAATGAGGAATACTTTCCAAGTGTCCAAGACAATTTCCATTGCATAGTCTTGGATGAGTTTGTTGGGAGAGAATTCACAGCATGGGATGATGAGATGATCATGCAATTATACTCTACTGCACACTTCTACGGAGATGGTAGAAATATATGGATGACTAAAGGTGCAAGGTATGAATCAACTGTTGAAGAATGGGCTGATATCTTAGGAGTTCCTGAAGCACAGGATGGTGACTTGGATGTCTACTCAAAATCCAAGGCTAGCCACAATGCTATGGCTAATATGTACAAGGAGATCCCTGCTGCCAATGTGAAGTCTCACAGGCTAGGATCAATCTACTTTCTTCAGGCTGGTCTCTGCACAATGAACACCATTCCGAGGCATACTTTGATGCCCAAGTCAGGAGATGACAAGATGATCCGAGGCCACTCCATCAATATGTTGATCCACCTTGACAGACACGCCATGATCAGAGTCATGGATTTGATTGTTGAGACAATCAAGAGGGTTGCTGCTGACCAAAAGTGCTCATGCTGTTATGCACCCTACATCCAGATGCTTATCAACTCAAAATTGGAGAAGCACATCTTTGCTCTAGATCATCCACATTTGCCCCTACAGCCAGACCTCAAGGACAATGTTGTGGTGATGGATACTGATCATCCCACTTCAGCTGTAGCTCAGGCAGAGGCAGTTAGAGCCACTAGTGCTCAAGTCCCTCGATCCAGGAACGAGCAAATGGATCTGTTGATAGCATCAGTTCAGGGCATGCAGAAGGACATTAAGAGGATTCTGGACAACCAGAACAGTCTTGTCAGGATCTTTGAAACCAGGATCAAGACCCTTAATGATAAGGTGGACGGGCTGACTAAGACAGTCACAGAGCTTCAGCATGAAGTTGACTCCGTACACATCCCTCAAGTCTCTTCTACTTCAGATGATGATGATGATGATGATGATGATGATGATGATGATGATGAGGATGAGGATGAATCACCTCTAAGGCTGGGTACTCAGTTCACCACTCAGGCCAGATCAGCCACAGTGCCTGCACAAGACTTGAGGCGCTCTTCATCAGCTCCTGCTACTGTCAGCACAGCTCCTGCTCCATCTGCTCTAGTTCCTCCAGCCGTCACTCCAACTCCATCCACGACATCTGTAGAGATCTTCCCCGACGCTGTTATCTCGACTCCTTCATCAACAACGGGAGGAGATATGCCCAAGAACATTTAGATGTATGCCTGTGAACTTTTTGGTAACTTGTTGCCAAAGGGGGAGAAGTGTATATAGATCCTTAGGCTTCGAGCGAGAGAGCATTTTGGTGTTTGTTGCTTTTAAAAACATTTGGTCTTTTGGTTGCTTGTGTTGAGCATATGATCATGTGTGATCATACGTTGTTATATGATGAGATGCTACTATTTCCCATCATCTTAATGCTTATGAGATGATCATTCACCTTTGCTTGATTGTGTTGTGTGTTGTTATGCATTCTAATTATTCTCGTACACCACCAAGTTGTATGTGACATGTAAGAAGTGCCCCACATACCTAATCGATTTTGCATTTGCATTCAAACTCAAATTCAAAATAATGCACAAATTTAGGGGGAGCTCTTGCTTATCAAATACCTCTCAAAGCGGCAATTATATTCATTGATTTTATCATATGTTGAAGCTTTGATCTATATGTTGTCATCAATTACCAAAAAGGGGGAGATTGAAAGCACATTTGCTCCCTTGGTGGTTTTGGTAATTAATAACAACATATAAGTCATTGAACTAATGTTTCCACCAAGTATATTTCAGGAAATGTTCAATGTTAGTATTGGCAAAAGGAGATTGTGGACATACCCCAAGATGCAAGGAAATAGGTTGGCCAAGCTTCAAGCAAGAGGACTCTACATTTTATATTTGTGAGAAATCACTTTGAGTCCATAGGAAAGCCAATACTATTAAAAGGGGGTAAGGTTTTGTTGGTGAACAATATGCTCAAACATGCACAAGTGATAGTCGCCAAAAACATCCACAAACTCTCCCACCAAAGTCTGTTCTATACCCAACACTCAAAATCGGTGCAACCAACTTTCCCATACTGGTGCCACTGATTCCAGAACCTAGATTGACTATGCCAAACCCTAGCCACTTCGGTGCAACCGATTCTATACCGGTGCCACCGAGTTTAGGTTGCCAACTTTCTGTTACGCAAATTCACATTTTCGGTCCCACCGAGAATGTTGGATCGACGTCACCGAGATTGGAAATCCGACCATTGGTCACCTTATCGGTGCAACTGAGTTTCCTATATTGGTCTCACCGAGATTCAAAAGTTCCCACCTTTTGGTCACTTCGGTACCACCGAGATTAACACATCGGTGTCACCAAGTTGGTCATTTTGTGTGTAACAGTTGGATTTTTGGGGATGCCTATATATACCCCTTCACCACCACCTACTCGGGAGAGAAGCACTCAAAACTATTCCATACCTATCCTATCAGATTTTCTGAGAGAGAACCACCTACCCTTGTGTCGAGGTCAAGATCTTCCACTCCAATCATATGGATCTTGATTTCTAGCCTCCCTAAGTAGCTTTCCACCAATCCCATCTCTTCCACCATGCCAAATCTATGAGAGAGTGATTGGGTGCTGAGGAGTTTATCATCTTGAAGCACAAGAGCAAGGAGTTCATCGTCATTACCGAGCCTATTACCTTTTGGAGGGTGGTGCCTCCTAGATTGGTTAGGTGTCGCTTGGGAGCCTGGTACTTCGTGTTGTGGAGTGAACCAAGAAGTTTGTAAGGGCAAGGAGATCGCCTACTTCGTGAAGATCTACCCATAGTGAGGCTAGTCATTCGTGGACGGAAGCTGTATGGAATAGTCAAGGTTGCTACTTCATGGACCCTTTTGGGTGGAGCCCTCCGTGGACTCTCGCGACCATTACCCTCCATGGGTTGAAGACTCCATAAACATGGATGTACAATAGCGCCACCTATCGGAACCACGGGAAAAATCATTGTGTCTACAATTGTGTTTGATCTTCCTACACTATCCCTTCTATACATGCTTGTTGTTACTTTCCGCTGCTATATACTCTTAGACTTGCATGTGTAGGGTGTACTTGACTTGCCATGAAATGCTAAAAACTACCAACCCTGAAACTTGGTGTAGGCAAAACTTTTATTTGGTCAAGTAGTCTAATCACCCCCCTCTAGACATACTTCCGGTCCTACACACTTAAGCTGTTGAGTGGGTTCGAAACAGAGTAAGGGCACGGGCGCAACCACTTGAGCCATCGAGCGGACTCAAAACAGAGCAAGGGCACGAGCGCAACCACTTAAGCCGTTGAGTGGACTGGAAATAGAGCAAGGGTGCCATTAATTAGGGCAAGGTTCCTTAGCGTGCAGGATTTCCATACAAAAGTCAAAATCGTCCAAGGAAAATAACTTCACAGAAAAAATTCACTTAGGGTCTAGCAACTTATCTTCCCGCTACAATACTTTTTCCGCTCCTTCCCGCAAGATGCCAATCTCGGACGTCGCCGGTGTCCATACCATCTCATCCCCCCGGCAAACTTGCACGCGAGAGAACCTTGTGTCTTTTAAGAAAAAATAAGAGAAAATAGAGATGTGGAAGCTTGACGGTCCGTTAGTACTTGTCGGGAATAGGCGTAATGCAACATCTTGGATAAGCATGTGAAACAAGTAAACATGGATATCAACAAGAGTTTAAGAACGCTCGGTCTTATTCAGCTATGCACAGGGTCCGCACCTGGCTTTGTACAAAGAATCACATGCCTTGCCGACAATACTTGTACAAAAGGTGGTTGCTGGGAGGCCCGACAACCGCGCCTTATGGGTAGAACTTACGAAGATGCTCGATATTCCAGGAATTGCTCACCGGAACGCCATCTTCGGTCTCCAGGCGGACTGTGCCAGGCCTGGTTACTTGTACTACCCGATAAGGGCCTTCCCACTTCGGCGTCAACTTGTTTGAATTCTTGGCTGACTAAACGCGCCGAAGAACAAGGTCGCCTTCCTCAAGGCTTCGAGCACAAACTTTGCGGCTATGATAGCGGCGCAAAGCTTGCTGGTAGCGTGCAACTCTCACAACAGCCTGAAGACGGTCTTCCTCAAGGAGTGCCGCGTCATCTTGTCGCAACTGCTCTTGCTCAAGCTCATCATAAGTGAGCACTCGAGGTGACCCGTATATGAGTTCTATGGGGAGAAGGGTGTCTGGCCGGTGGCTCGATTTGGTGTCGTTCTGATTGACCAAAGAACTACCGACAGTTCATCAATCCAGTGCTTTCCGCACTTGTGCAGCTTGTCAGAAGTTCTTGTTTTAAGCCCTCGCAGCACTTCAGCATTCACCCTTTCTGCTTGTCCATTGCTCCTTGGGTGAGCGACAGAAGCAAAACAGATTTTGCTGCCAAGGTCTTGGACATACTGCATGAAGGTGTGGCTTGTGAACTGCGTGTCGTTGTCAGTGATGATCCTGTTGGGAACACCAAAGTGGCAGACTAGTCCTTTGAAGAACTTGATGGCTGACTGTGCCATCACCTTTCTCACTGCCTTCACTTCCGGCCACTTCGTGAACTTGTCGATTGCAACATACAAGTACTCAAAGCCCCCGGTAGCACGGGGAAAGGGGCGCAATATGTCGAGCCACCAGACCGAAAATGGCTAGGAGAGAGGGATTGTTTGAAGAGCTTGAGCTGGTTGATGTAGCTTCTTTGAATGGAACTAGCATGCTTCACACTTGGTTACTAGCGTAGTTGCATCTTGGAGGGCGGTGGGAAGAAACCTTGCTGGAATGCCTTGCCGACCAGTGCTCTTGACCCTATGTGGGAGCCACATATGCCTCCATGTATCTCTGCCAACAGCTCCAGTCCATCGTCCCAAGGAACACACTTAATTTTCACACCATTTGGTCTCTTTCTGTACATGACATCATCCACAAACTGGTACATACTAGAACGACGGGCTACTTTCTCCGCTTCCCCTTGTTCCTCAGGGAGTCCTCCCATTTGGAGGAACTGAACAATGTGTTGTGCCCATGCTGGAGCCTGGGGCTCGACCACAAGGACTAAAGGAATGTCTTATGCCATGGGGGCGTTTGTCTCTACGGCGAAGACCTGAGGTCTTGCTGGAGCCTGTTGCTCCCCAGCAGGCTTGGCGTCGTTCCCAGCAACTTCCTTACCGGTGGCTTCTGGGAGCTCTGCGGGGAAGTACTGTACGGAATTCAACTTTCTTCTTTTATATTGCCTTGTTGATGGTGCTACGAGTGGCTGAGTTAGCTTGAGCACAAAAGTTCCTGGTTCCACATGTAACTTGAGGGCACCGCACTTCGATAGCTCATCGGCAATGCTGTTCTCCGCACGAGGAACATGCTCTGTTTGCAGGCCGTCGAAGCGCTCCTCCAGCTTTCTCACTTCATCCACGTAAGCCTCCATCAATAGGCTCTGATAATCCTTGTTGACTTGCTTGATGACAAGCTGTGAATCACCTCTGACGATGAGCTTTTTGATTCCAAGGTCTGCCGTGATCCTGAGACCGGCAAGCAGTCCTTCATACTCTGCCGTATTGTTTGTCGATCTCTCCTGGGGAAAGTGCATCCGAATCACATATTTGAGGTGCTCTCTAGTGGGTGTGACAAGAAGCATGTCGGCCCCGCCCCCTTGCAGGGAGAAAGCCCCATCAAAATACATGACCCATTCTTGCTCAGTTTCCTTGCCGAGAAGAGCTGTTTCTTGGACCTCTTTGTCTGGCGTTGGAGTCCATTATGCAATGAATTCTGCCAGGGCTCTGCTCTGGATAGTTGAATTACCTTCAAACTTGAGACCGAAGCTTGACAGCTCCAAAGCCCAGTCCACAATCCTGCCGGTGGCATCTGGATTCCGCAGAATTCGTTGCAACGGAAAGCGAGTGACGACAATGATCTCATGTGCTTGGAAGTAGTGGCGTAGCTTCCTTGAAGCCATAAGGAGACCGAAAAGCAGTTTCTGCACACCGGAGCATCTTGACCTAGCTCCCTGCAAGAGGGAACTGACAAAATAAACTGGGCGTTGCACTATCTTCTTCTTCTGCATTGTTTCATTTGTCTGTACTGACCCTACCTTGCCGGCATCAGGACCTGCCAAGGAAGTTCCTAGCTCATCGCTTGGGGGTCTCGACCCTACCGTCGCCTCTTCGTCAACTTCCCTCTGCGCCACCAGCGCAATGCTAGCCACTTGATTCGTCGCTGCTAGATATAGCAGCAACGGTTCTTGTGGTTTAGGTATGACTAGTGTTGGTGGAGAGGAGAGGTACTTCTTCAGATCCTACAGCGCTGCCTCCGTTTCTGGAGTCCATTTCATTGGACATGCCTTCTTCAAGATTTTGAAGAACGACAGGGCACGCTCAGCGGATTTTGAGATGAACCTGCTTAGAGCCGCGATGCAACTGGCAAGATGGTGTACATCCTTGACGCGCTTTGGTGCTTTAGTATGCTCAATCGCCTTGATCTTGTCGGGGTTTGCTTCAATCCCATGCTGAGACACAAAGAACCCAAGAAGCTTGCCGGATGGAACGCCAAAGACACACTTCTCGGGATTGAGCTTTAAGTTGATCTTGCGCAGATTTGCAAATGTCTCTTCTAGGTCTTGTATGAGTGTTGCCTTGTCCTTGGTTTTGACCACTATGTCATCCATATAAGCTTCCATATTCCTATGTAGTTGGGGTTCAAAACTCTAGAGCGCTCGTGGAAATGTTGAACTAGCACTTTTCAACCCGAAAGGCATTCGCACGAAGCAGTACGTACCACATGGGGTGATAAATACGACCTTCTCTTCGTCTTCCTTTTACATGAAGATCTGATGGTACCCTGAGTACGCATCAAGGAATGACAGCAAGTCATAGCCGGCAGTGGAGTCCACAATCTGGTCGATGCACGGCAAGGGAAATGGATATTTTGGACAGGCTTTATTGAGATCTGTATAGTCAATACACAACCTCCATTTCCCATTCGCCTTGCGCACTATGACGGGATTGGCCAACCATGTTGGGTGGAGCACCCCTCTGACCAGACCCGCTGCTTCCAGTTTTCTAATTTCCTCGGCAATGAACTCTTGTCTCTCCAAAGCTTCCTTCCTCACCTTCTACTTGACGGGTTGCGCATGAGGACAGACGGCAAGATGGTGCTCAATCACCTCCCTGGGAACACCGGGGATGTCAGACGGTTGCCATGCAAACACGTTGACATTCGCCCACAGGAAGGCAATGAGCGCACTTTCCTATTTGTCATCAAGTGTGGAACTTATGGTGAAAGTCCCCCCGTGCCATCCTCCTTGACGGGCACCTTTTTAGTCTCCGACAGAGCTGCCTTGGATTTCTTGTTCTTGCCGGTGGAGCTCTCTGGCACATCGTTAACAGGAGCGCAGTACTCCAAGGAGGTGCGCTTGCCGGAATGCGCGCTAGAGGCCTTGCTAGTCTTCTTCCTCCCGGGAGCTTCAGTGTTAGGAGCAAGTGCCTTGGCGGCAGGTGCTGCAACTGCCTTTTGGTAGAGTTGGTCGGCGCAGACGAGTGCACCTTTCTTGTCGGAGTTGATCGTGATGACGCTCATTGGCCCAGGCATCTTCAGCACATTGTAAGCGAAGTGGGTGGCCGCCATGAACTTGGCCAGCACTAGGAAGCCAAGGATACCATTGTATGGCAATGAGATCTTGGCGACGTCAAAGACAATCTTCTCTATTCTGAAATTTATGTCACTACCAAATGTTACCAGTAGTGTGATCTTGCCCTTTGTCTGAGTCCTCACTGAATTGACCCCTTGGAATGTGCCTGTTGGCTCAAGATCTTCATCAGGGATTTGCATCCTCTAGATGACATCTGGCAAGATCAGGTTCATGCTGGCCCCATTGTCGACTAGCATTTTTGTCACCTTGAGGTTGCGAATTGTCGGGGAAACCAACAATGGCAGACACCCGACCGCAGTTGTGCGATCAGGGTGATCCTTGGCGTCGAAAATGATAGGAGTGTTGGACCACTTCAGAGGTTTCTGGGCACCGATAGACGGCTCCGCCGCATTAACCTCGCACGCCCACTACTTGAGTTAGCGGTGAGAGGAATGCGACGAGGCACCTCCCTCGATGCACATCATCTCCGTAGCCTTCTGGAACTCATGCTCGCTGAACTCGTCGCCCTCTTCGTTGCAAACGTCATCCCCTCCTTCTTCGTCACGGCCTCGAGCGGGCCTCTCCTTCTATTGCTTGGTCTTGCCGCGGTGACCTCCTCGGTCACTGCGCTTCTTGCCAGACCCTTCCGCACCGTTTTGGGCTTTCTCCTTATCTCATCTCACGTACTTAGCCTTCTGCTTCTCGATGAGTTGCTTGACCTGTCGGCAGTTTTGGAGGTCGCGGCCCTTGGTGCGATGGATCTTGCTATACTACTTGTTGGAGCCTTCCGTCTTGTTGTCGACCGCCAAGGCCTGGCACGAGGTGCACCTGGCAACCTCCTTGCCAGGACTGTCAACCTTAGTTTTCTTGGCGGCATCAACATTGCCGGATCCCTCGACGGCAAGCATAGCCTTACTCTTGCGCTTCTTGTTTTGCCTCCGGTTTTTCTTTGCCGGGGCGGTGTCATCTTCGTCGTTGGAGTTGACTCCAACGCCAGCTTCTTCGTCAGGGAGTCTCCTCCCTTCTTCAACTCGGGCACATCTATCAGCCAGAGCATAAAGCTCGGCAACATCCCTGACCTTGTTCATTGCCAGCTCTTCGCGCATCCTACGGTTGCGCACGTTTTGGTGCAACGCGCTAATAACAGCGACATGATGAACGTCCGGGATGTTGTGATGCACATGGTTGAACCTTTGGATGTACTTGTGCAAGGTCTCGCCTTCTTTCTAGGGAATGATGCGCAAGTCACTTTCTTGACCAGGAGCTTGGTGGCCTCTGGTAAAGGCACCGACAAACTCATGGCACATGTCTGCCCAGGAGGTGATAGAATTCTTCGGCAGGTGCATCAACCATGACCTGACGTTGGGCTTGAGTACCAACGGGAAGTAGTTGGCGAGTATCTTGTCATCGCAAACTCCGGCAGCCTGCACCGCAATGGTGTAGATGTTCAAGAACTCTGATGGGTGAGTCTTGCCGTCATATTTCTCAGGGACCTCTAGCTTGAATGTTCGGGAGTTGGGCCACTGGACTCGCCGCAGCTCACGGGTAAACGCTGGACCCCACCTCGTAAGGTAGGCTGACAGGATACCCTGGCGCGGATTTGTCCATAGTGGGCCCCGCATGCTTATTAGATTGATGGCGCGCTTCCTGCCGTTGCTCGATTATAGTCCAAGCATCTTCTTTGCTTTGCTCCCAAAGAACTTGATGCTGATCGCGGCGAGTCCATGGATCAGACGACACCATCGAGTAACCATCACAAGTGTCAATCCGACGAGTTAGTGACCGGCGTTGTTGCTGTGGAGGAGAGTGCACCATGGTCGCACCGCCTCCGGCCTTCTCGCCACTGGCGCGAGCCGTTTCGGTGGACCGAAACTTATCGGTGAGGCCGAGGAGGCTCTAAATGGTGGCTCTCCACTTGTCGAGCTTCTCCGTAGCAGGAAGGAAGTTCAGGAGTAGTTGTGCCCGTGCCATTGCTTGTTCCGACGTGGTCAGCAGCTAACGACGTGAAGAACGCGAGGTTCTCTGACTCCGAACTATGTTAGAAGGAGCTCCATCGCAGTCCCGCGATGGCACACCACTCCCACTAGCATGCTGGCGTGCATGCTAGTCCCGCACATCTTGGGAGTGATGCGCAAGAGCTTTTCCATGGGGACGTTGGGAACCACCAACACCGTGACGCTGCTCTTCGCGCGTGTCCTGAGAAGGTCGCGGCGTACGTGCCAGCGTGGGTGTCTTGAAGGGTGTCCCTCCATCCGTGGAATTCACCGTACCGCCCGCAGGCGTCATAGCTCTGTCCTGGGACCCAGCGACGTGGGGGTTTCCGCCACTGCCATGAGCGTCTTTGTAGTGGGGGTCGCCGCTTCCTTGGCCTTGATCACCGGAGCGCCGCATGGGCGCAGGGTCTCCGCTTCCTCCGCCCCATGTCCGCTCCGTCGCCCGCTTGGGCAACTACGGGCGCAGCGGATGTGGAGGGCTCCACCGCTATGAAACCCTTCTTCTTGGGAGCCATGGTGATGGATATGATGAAGGAACTAACACACTGATTGTCAGACCAGATTTACGCAACCTAGTCCCCCTACCTGGCGTGCCAGAGAAGTCGTGGGGGACGAACAACTATGGGATCGGGAGGACCCCTTTTAGTTTGGCAGGGAGACGGGTGTGCGCGAAGATCAGGACGAACGAGCAACGTGAGGGATTTTTACAAAGGTTCGGGCCGCTGAGAAGCATAAAACCCTACTCATGCTTTGTGTATCATTGGTGTTCTCGTGTTCTAGCCACATGAGCGTTGTGTGGGTGATCCAGCATAGCGGCTACGCATGCGAGCTAGAAGATTGGTCAAAAGATCCAAAAGTACCTTTCTGTAATGCCCCGGGACTCCTTTTATATGACTAAGGGGATCCCAACAGTGGTGTACAGTGCGTACATGAGGTGTACATTGCTACAGTGCTATCGTACCTAACAGTGATGGTGTAAGATAGGGGCATTTAATGCTTCATCTGACGCCTCTGACCGTCTACGGGACGGGATAGGACCCCGTCCCATTGGCACCGCTTAGCCCCCTCCATCGCTGGCGCCTCGACACGTGCCCAGGTGGGGCGATACCTGGCCTCTGTGTTGGCGGGGTCTTTCCGGGGCTTTGCCTTGTCGGGGGCCTGAAGACCATCCTGGCATAGTATTGTCGGGGGTCTATCCTTCGGCCTTGATTGTTCAATTGAATGTTCTCTTGATTCTCATGTATCTGCATCTAGCAGTTCCCAGTCGGGCCTTGCCGCCAGAGTGGCTAGTACTGCCCGTGGACGAGTAAGGGGCACTGGAGAACCCAAAACTCTAGTGCACCGACAGGTAGGTATCAAAGCGATAAAAAGTGGAGAAGATAGTCTCGCATCAACTAGGCGTACCAACAAGCTATGGAAATGCTCATAGATAGATCTCAATGTGAGGAGTAGGGATTGCCATGCAAATAATGCACTAGAGCTATAAGTGTATGAAATCTCAACTGAATCTAAGTGGGGTGTGCATCAAACTTGCTTTCTCATGAAGATCTCGGGCATTTGAGGAAGCCCATCATAGGAATATGTAAGCCAAGTTTATTATATGAAAAAGGTTATTCCCACTAGCATATGGAAGTGTCAACATAGAAGACTCCCTATATGCAGAACATGGTGCCACTTTGAGGCACGAGTGTGGCATGGATAGTAGCAAAGTTCATTCTCTCATTTCTCTCATTTCATTTATATATGTTTTTAATGGTGGGCTTTTCTCTTCTTCTTTTTTCCTCCCCCATTTTTTATATGGTGGACTCATTTGGCCTCCCCCATTTTTTTTTCATTTTTCGTCGAGAGTCTCATCCCGACTTGCAGGGGAAATCATAGTCTCCATCAACCTTTCCTCACTGGGACAATGCTCTAATAATGATGATCATCACACTTTGATTTACTTACAACTCAACATGAAGAACTGATAGGAAGATATGACTCTGTATGAATGCCTCTGGCAATGTACCAGGATGTGCAATGATCTAGCGTGACATGTATAAAAAATATGAAGAACGGTGGCTTTGCCACAAATACTATGTCAGCTCTATATGATCATGCAAAGCATTATGATGATGAACGAACTAGTCATGTGAAGTGATGATGGAATTTGCATGGCAATATATGTCGGAATGGCTATGGAAATGCCATAATAGGTAGCTATGGTGGCTGTTTTGAGGAAGATACAATGAGGCTTATGTGCAATAGAGCATATCATGTCACGGGGTTTGGATGCACTAGTGAATATTTGTACCGATCCTCGAGGTGAGAATGGGCTATGCACGGTACCGAAGAGGCTACCAAATATGAGAAGGTGAAGATGCGTATGTCCAAGGTGTCACATTACTCATAAAGAACTCACATACTTATTGCAAAGTTTTATTAGTTCTATCACAAATCAAAGTACTCCTTGCATGCCTCGAGGGAGGAGGTTGGTAGGAGTTGACCATCGCCCCCCCCGACTCAAAACAACACTAGGATTTCAACGAAGAATATAAATGCTCAAACATCATCACCATGCCTCTTTAATTTCTATACGAATAACAAGTTAACACCTCTTAATCTTGACACTTCTACAAATCAACAATTTTGGACTAACACCTTTCTCATATTACCACATCAATGTCATTAACCCACAACTTCTCTCCATGTGCTACACGATGGTTTTGATCATCATTCATTGAATACTTAATATTCTTGGACTAGTCTTATGACCCATGCAAATTATCATCACTCTTACTCAGCTCTCAAACAAATGTAAGTGAGGAACGAGAGCATATTATTTCTATAAAATTTACATGCCACTGTGTTCAACAAGATATAAGCGAAGTACTAGAGCAACTGCCTAGCTCAAATGATATAAGTGGAGCACATAGAGTATTCTAGAAAATTATCATGAAGGTGTGTCCAAAAATGATGATTGTGATAAACTTAAAGTAAAAGCAAACAAAATCAAACGATGCTCCAAGCAAAACACATATCATGTGATGAATAAAAATATAGCTCCAAGTGACATACCGATGGATTGAGACGAAAGAGGGGATGCCTTCCGGGGAATCCCCGGGCTTAGATGCTTCAGTATCCTTAGAATTATACTTTTGGTGCCTTTGACATCCCCAAGCTTGGACTCTTGCTACTCCTTAATCTGTAGTCCATCGTGATCACACCCAAAACTTGAAAACTTCAATCACACAAAACACAACAAAACTTCGTGATATCCGTTAGTATAAGAAACATACCGCATACTTGAGGTACTGTCATAAATTGATTCAAATTCATTTTTGAATAATAGGTATTGTATTATATCTTCCTAATGGCTTACACCCCCCGATATAATCCATGGCATAATCAAAACAAGCAAACTATGCAAGCAAAACATAATCTGTTTAAAACAAAACAGTCTGTAGCAATCTATAAGGATCCCATACTTATATAACTCAGAAAATTCTGAAAACTTAGGACAACGTAAATAATTTGTATATAAATACTGTGTTAAAATTTAAGATCATTATCACGCTCCAGTAAAAAAGGAAAAATTCTGCACTTGATTCAAAGTTTATGTTTCAGATTCAGCATCGTTTCTACTCATCTTGTGAGTCATCCCAAAGGCTTTACTTGGCAAAAACACTAAGACCATGTTATCACTCAAAAATAGAAATTATTGGGTTGTCTCCCAACAAGCTCTTTCTTTATAGACATTAAGATAGGATTGAAATTTCAATGATGCTCACATAAAAGATAAGAATTAAAGCACAAAGAAAGCATCATATAGTATGTGACAAACTTATTTAAGTCTAACATACTTCCTATCCATAAGAATTTTATATAAAAACATATTATCACGACAAGAAATATCTAGTACATGCACATAGGAAGAATGAAGCATTAATAATTTCAACACAAAGAGAGGTAAGTGAGTGACATGAAAATTTCTATAACCATATTTGGCTCTCTCATAATAATTACATGAAGGATCATATTCAAATTCAACAATATATCTATCATGAAAAACATTCTCTTTATGATCCATGTGCATACAAGTCTTATAATCTTCCAAGGTAGTGGGATCATTATCACCTAAAGTTGACGCTCTTCCAAACCCACTTTTAGTAGTGTTGCAAATACGATAATCAGTAATTGATTCATCATGAAGCATAGAATTATCAATATCACAAGAAACATCATGATCATCACCCAAATCATGATCATTACCACAACTGATATTCGTAGAATTTATACTAGCAACATGGCAATCGTGCTTTTCATTCAAGGAAATATCACGAATCACTTTATAAATTTCACAATTTTTAGATTCATGATTTTCAAGCAAGACCTCATAAAGATAATCAAGTGCACTCTCACTAGCAATTGTTTCAACATAATTGGGTCTTGTGAGAAGATTAGCTAGTGGATTAGGATCCATTTATCTTAATTTTTGCATTTTCTGTTTGTGTGAGACAAAAAATAAAGATAACATAGCTAGGCAAGCAACCAAATGGAAATATTTTTGTATTTTTGATTTTATGAGACAAACTAAATATAACAGAAAATAAAAAGAATAACAAGTGAATGAAATTTTGTGTGAAGTTAGTTGATAGTTGGTGATGGTATTCCCCAGGAACGGCGCCAGAAATCCTTCTGGATACTCGTGATATGCGTTGGGTTTTCCGTGAAGAGGAACGGGTAATCGCAGCACAAAGTGGATAAGTATTTACCTCAGTTATGACACCAAAGTTTATCTAACTAATAGGAATAGATGATGAGGACATCCCTAATAATGTCACACCCACATCCCCACCAGCTACACATATGGGACCAGTTACTAGAGCCCGCACACGCCAACTAAATTATCAGGTACTTTTGTTTCTTGGAAATCCTACAAATGTTAATGAACATATGATGCTACCTAAATTAGATACTTTTGTTTTACTTATGAATGAAGGGCCTAGCATGGACAAGAAGGATGGCCATTGGAGCGGGATCAAGCATGGAGAAGAAGGTGCGCGCGCGGGAAAGAACAATGGAGCTTCCAGTGATGATTTTCGCACTTTGAAGCCACCGTAATAGAGAAAGAAGGCTTGGACGAAATATACATGATGCCACTTTATAATTTTTGTCCATAGGCTATTATAGGTGATGCGCCACCTTATTTTTGGGCCAGGCCCATGCAATTTCAAAATACCATATTATAGGCTGTTTTTAGAGTCCATATGTGTGGGGAAACTAAGTTAGGGTCTGTTTCGGACCCCTCCTCCAAGGGGCCATGAAATCCCCCTCTATTCTCCAATATATACAACCCTTAGGGCGTCGTTTTAGACTTGGGTTTTGTTTAGTTAAAAGTTAGCCATTGCAACTTCGTGTACTTCGTTTGTGTCTAACGACCAGACCAAGACCGCTTTCGGAACCCTACCCTTATCAATACTTCATCTATATTCGCAATATTCAGATTGCATTATCATATTCTTGCTTTTTCTTTGATTGCTTGCAGGAATAGACCTTCGTGGTTAGGTTGATCGTGCTCCGGCATGATCAATAACCTCTTGGAGATTGGTTTTGCGATTGCTAAGGTGCAACGTCGCACACGTTTGTAATCGGATCGCCAAAGTCGTTTCAACCAAATCGATAGTTATCATCTCATCGAAAGATCAGGACAACTTCACCTCTATCAAGTGGTATCAGATTTCCAGGTTGCTTGGTGAGATTTTTCCAGTTTTTCGTAGTTAGATCGCATCTGTTCTTCATACCTAAAGTCCACAAAAAAGCCTCAAGAAAATTAGGGTTGGCTCTTCATATCCAGACCAATCCGAGCCTTTGCAATTTTCTGTTCGGTGTTTGATTTGTTGAATTTGCGTTGCATCATCGTGTCAAGTTGTTGGTCTTGGAGTCTAGTCTATTAGAGTTTTGAGTTCTTTTCACAAGTTGTCACGCCGCTACACCATCTTCATAGTCGCTCCCATATACCATCATCACTACAGGAATCAGGCTCTTTGCCGTCTGCCACCACAGATGGTTTAATTTTGGGCCCAATAAAACCTGACAAAACAGTTCTTTGCCGTCAGCCTTGGGGAAGCGGACGACAAAGCTGATTTGCCGTCAGCCCGCAGACAGTAAAGAATGTGGACAGTGTATACTAACAGTAGCACTGTTAGGTGGCTAACGACCCCCACCCCTTTGCCATCTACCCCGGACGGCTTAGCCCATCCCTTTGCCGTCTACCCCCAGATGGCACCCACCCAGCCCATTGCCCCCTGCCCAGTCCTTTGCCGTCTGCCCCCGACGTCCCGTCCCATCCATTTGGCGTATGCCAAGGCTGTCTGCCCCTAGCCCTTTGTTGTCCGCCATTTGCAGTCTGCCCCATGGCCCTTTGCCGTCTGCCTCGGATGGCAAAAAGGCCAAATGGCCCTAGGCCTGGGGCTCCCAGGTTTAATAGGTGGCTGCCACGTTCCCTCTTTGCCATTCGTGGCTGTCGGCAAAGGGGTCTTTGCCGTCCGGGGCAGACGACAAAGAGGCTGTATTGCCTCTTTTTTTGTTTTTGTTATATTCAACAATTTTCAAAGAAACAATATATGATATGTATATAAATATTTAAAAAAACAATATCAACAACCATATATTATCAACCAACAATTATACCAAATTAAAAGTATCAAATGGCACATTCTTCACCATATTACAATAGTTTCATCCATACATACATATAGTCTCATACATATAGGTAGACACTTTCACGTAAGTTCATCGATACAAATGAAAACAGAAAATAAACACTAGCACTACATCAAAGCAAGTTGTCATGAACTCAATCAAATCTGCAAAATTTGAAATAAGAAAGTTAGAAAAAGAATACTAGAAGAAGTAGAAGAAGATCTAGTAGTAGAAGAAGATGAAGAAACGTTTTTCTTCTCTCTTTGTCTCCTCTTGTTTTTCTTGTTCTTATTGCTTATTTGTGTCATTTTAGAGCTAACCTAGGTAATTATCACATTTTTACCTAACTAATCTTATTGTGTCATTTTGCAAGAAAATAAGCTAAGTCTATGGCATCTATGAGGTTACCAAGTCTATTATGTCATTTTTGAGTTAACTAAGCTTATTATGTCAGTGTGGAGGAAACAATGCTAGGTATAGGTCATTTTAGAGCTAACTTAGGTACAATATGTCATTTTGGAGGTAAGTAAGATTACTATGTCATTTTAGAGGAAACAAAGCTGACTTAGGTAAAATATGACATTTGTCTAAGTGCTAAGTTTGTCATTATGCTAAGTTTGTCTAAGTGTCATGTTTGTCTTTGTTTGAGAAAATGAGCCAAGTAAGTGGCATATTAGGGATTATCGTCCTCGTCATCATGGAGGTGAAGCACTGGGGTTACTCGGGCCAGTGTCAGTTGGAGTACTAGTTGGCCCTGGAGAAGGGTTGTGCGATGCGGCTCGGGAGTTATGCTTTACCAAAGATCATTTGCGTTAGCATGATGACGCTGAAATGTTAAGACTAGTAACTAATGAGCATTGAAATGAAAGTCACCGTTCTAGCCGTGGTAATGACTCGCATCGGCGGAGGGGTCTGGCCGGTCTTCTCGCACAAAGTCTGCACATTTGGTTTTGACAAGTCAATCATATTGGTTATTAATGAAAAGAACACGCAGTGCATGATTTTGCTAAAATGAAGAAGAAACTTATCACGATGAGCTCGTACATGGCCCGATTAGATGCATTGTTCTGTGCCCTCTCCTCCTCCAACAACCTAGACGTCCTCTCCTCCAAATCCCTCTTCTCCTTCGCCGCCTGCCGAGCCTGTTCCGCCAGAAGCGCCTGGGTTGTCTCTCTCTCTCTTTCTACAGAGCAGCCTGCAACACAACTCCTCGTTAGCATTGTAATCATCTTTGTTCGCACACACAATGTAATGGAGGAAAGCTATCTGAGTCTGTATGATTAACCTCGATGGCGAGCTAGACTGGTCATGGACGAGGTGGCATCTCAGGAAAGGAGCTTGTTTGGCGCGCCTTGATCTGCCAGAGAGTGCGCGAAGACCATAGAAGTCCATATCCAATGGCTATCGAGTCATGGGGCCTCCCGTCGCCAGCTATCATCACCAGGTCTAGATCAATAGGATGCTGGCTCGGGTTGAAGTCCTCCCCATTCACCGCCTTCCCCACATCTCTATACCTCACAAGCTTATTGTGGGAGGAGATGGTGAAGTTCTTGGGATTATCGAGGTCAGACTCAGAGAATGCCTTAGCCTTCTTGTACGAGGCAGTATGGGCCATGGCATAGAGGTCGTACACCTATGGCACCTCCGTCTTATTGTAACACGCCTACAAGAGAGGAACAAAGTATTAATAAAGGGTTCAAGCTAGAATCAAAAAATGAATTGCAGGAATCATGAAGCAAACCACATATCCAGTTCCGCCCGAACTGAAATAAGTTGGCGCTGCCTTGATGGTGTGGCACACCTTCCATTTGGGCACGCCGTTCCTTTGCATCGTCGTGGACGACTCACCATTTGTTAGAGCACCACTCATTCACCAACGCCTCCCAACAATTCATCTTATCCGTACACCATCTTGGGGGCACCTAAGTTATTAAAGAGAAATTTGAGAGCTACGCTTATGAATCAAAGCAAGGAAACTAAGCACAAGGCCTTAATAATATGTAATTACCTTCATGTACTGATCCTTGTCCAGAAACTTTCGGCGACATGACGACTTGTCCTTCTTAATACGCCGCGAGGCGTAGTAGTCTCGAATAGCCTGTACTTGAGCCTCGTGCCGTAAGTTCTCTAGTAGGCACCTGCACTCATAATCGATAAGCTTTGCCGTGGCCTCCTCGTATCCCTCCTCACACCTGTAGAAGGTCTGCAATCAAACGAGACAACACTGATTAGTACAATAAATAACTATTACTGATTTTTAATTGTGTAAAGGAGAAATTACCCAGAACTGTGTGTTCACCATGTCGGCCCTCGTGTGGCACAACATATCGTCGATCACCTCCTCCGGCGGGGCCAGGGTAGCCAAGTAGTGCTCCCATTTCAATCCTAACTCTCGAAGCTGACCCTCGCCAGGTAACGTGACAAACCCCGGGAAGTTATGCCGTAAAATCACACCAAGGATGGAGTTGGGCCTGCGGAAATCATTGGCGTGAATCCATCCCCTGCAGTATGACAAAGTTAACGCATTAGATATGTGAAGAAACATGAAGGAAAAAGGTTTAAAAAGAGTTAATGCACTTACTTCAGTGACTCAGGCTTAATCGGCCACCTCTGCTCGCGGGTCGCTAGCACGGGCGAGAGCCGTGTACACCCATGCTGGTAGATGGTGCCCCCCTCAACCATGTCATCCCCGCTATTAGAAAGCTGATCCCCACCACCATCAGCATGGCCACTCGGCTCCGGCGGATGCAGATCCGACCAAGTATCCCATCCGGTGGAAGCGTGTGGAGTCTTGTAGGACGAAGCGTCTAGCATAGGAGTCCGGTCTGCAGCCAACGGAACTCAAGAGCTGCCTTGCATGTGGGGAAGGGGAACCTTCCATGCACACACCAGCCAATGAATAGTGCATATACCGGCAAGTCATGCGTCGAGTACATGTAGCACACATGCATTTTGAAGCTATATTTTGTAGCAGCGTCATATGTCTTGATCCCATTATCCCAAGCTTCTTGCAATTCATCCTTGAGAGGCTGCATGTACACATTCATATTCTTCCCCAAATAGTTGGGCCATGGAATTATCAATGTCAAGAAAATGTTTTTTCTTTTCATAATCTCTCCAGGGGGGGATTGAGTGGAATGACAAATAGCGGCCAACAACTGTATTGGGTTGCCGTCATACCAAACACATTGAACTCATCCGTGCTGATGGCGACTCGAGGATGCCTTGTATCTGCCACTTTATCCTTATGTAACGCATCGAAGTGCTTCCACGCAAAAGTGTCTGAAGTGTGTCCAACATCGGATTCCCATCTGCATCTAGTTTGGTTCTTGTGCCCAATTTGTGCCATGTCATCTGTGTGGCTGTCTCTTCGACCATGAAAATACGTTGAAGTCTTGGTATGATTGTCATATACCGAAGAACATTAACTGGGATTTTCGTCTGACTCTGCTCACCCATTCCGTTGTTTACCACAACATACCTAGAAGACTTGCAAATAGGACAATAGTTCAAGTCCGCGTACTCAAGCCTAAATAAAGCACATCCATTCTCACATGCATCTATCTTCTCATAGGGCATCTTAAGCGCACGTTGGATTTTGTCTGACTGGTACAAGTTTGCAGGCAATACATGGCCTTTTGGTAGAAAGTGTCTAAATATCGTCATCATCGCGTTGTAGCATTATCTGCCCAGGTTGAACTGAGCCTTCAGAGCCATTACTTGCACGATGACATCCAGCTGACAAAGCTCAGTGTGCTCGTGGAGAGGACATTTTGAAGACTCCAACATTTCATAGAAGGCCTTTGCAGATTCCTCCATCTCATCGTCCGAATCCCGAGCATCATCAAATTCTTGCACCATGTCTTCGATCCCGGTACCATGCTCGTTTGTGTGACGACGAACCACCTCAGCTCTGGCATGTTGGACAGACTCACCATGAAATCTCCACACCGTATAATTAGGCGTAAAACCCCACTTCTGCAAGTGTTTACCCATTTCATCCTGTGTCCACTTTTTATGGTTGTCACACCGGACACAGGGGCACCAGGTTATTTCCTGGCCATTTGCAAATGCGGCGCTTAGAAACCCCTTAGTTTTTGTTAACCACTTAATGGTCATGTCTTTCTGACTAGGGTGATCGGTGTACATCCACGCACGATCACTCATCTTGCCTACGTACTAAACATACATGATATATATACAATTCATCATCTATATTCATCATTTAATCAAGTTTGTCAGTTTTGTTATAGCCAGTCAGTTTTGTTATAGCCAAGCAACCTACACGCTAAAGGTAAAGATAGGTCCTAATCCCACCCGAGTATGTGTAGATTGGGTTCATTTTCCCATGCTCTGCTCCAGATCCGACACGGAATTTTGGCAGCACCTCCCTGCTAATCTCCTGATACACGTCTCAACAATAAGCAGAGAGGATGTGTACCCGGAGAACAACAAGGAGGCACTGACGAAATTCCGCATCGGATCCGGAGCAGAGCATAAGGGAAAACGAACCCAATCTACACAAACTCGGGCTGTCCATGGATAACGTTGGACAATTCGAAAGGATGGCAGTTATAAATATGCAAAGACATGCATATTTATAGATGTGGCCCTTTCGAATGGGAGACGCATACTAGTCACACATACTAATGATTGAAGACGCCTATAGCTAGCAAGTTTCATCGGCACGAAGACCGGAACAGAGCAAATTAAGGGAGGGAGGAGATGTCATTTGTGCTCACCCATGAACGCAGGGGAGCTCGTCAAACGCATGGGGAGGTCGTCGAACAACAGACCCTCGCAGCAACGAAACAACTGCACATTGAAATCCATCCGATCAACACAAATATTCAACCCCGATAGAAAAATCTCTCTATATGTAACTACTTTTGCACTTCTATTTTATTATTTTCTCCTCTATTTCTTCTTATTCTTCTTCTTTTCTTCTCCTCTTCTTCTTCTCCCCTTTTTCTTTTTCTTTCTCCTCCTCCTCTATTTTTCTTCTTCTTCTTCTTCTCCTTTTCTTCTTCTTCTTCTTCTTCTTCATCTTGATCTTCATCATCATCATCTTCTTCTTCTTCTTCTTCTTCTTCTTCTTCTTCTTCTTCTTCTTCTTCTCCTCCTCCTCCTCCTCCTCCTCCTCTTCTTCCTCTTCTTCCTATTTTACTTTATCCTCTTCTTCTACTTATTCTTCTTTTCTTCTTTTTTCTCTTCTAACCTAACTAACTAACCTAATAAACCAAGCTAACTAACTACCCTAACTAACTAATAAACTAAAAAACTAACCTAACTAATTTAACAGAAATAAAACAAACATGAAAAAAGGGGCGTCCGGCGGGGGGACTCACCGGCGGGGGCGGCTAGGGCGTCGTGGGTGGCCGATGGCAGGGACGACGAGGTGACAGGGCGTTGTGGACGGAGGGGCGTCGGGGCGGCTGGTGGCAGGGACGAGGGGGCGACGGGGCGTTGGGGGCAGCGTGGCAATGAGGGCGGTGGGCCGTTTGAGGCGGCGAGGTGTCCGGGCGGTGGGGAGGATGGGCGTGACGAGGGCGGTTGGGCGGTAACGCGATGGGGGCGGTGAGGCGGCGGCACGACGAGGCCGGTGGGCACGACGGGGTCAGTGGGGAGACGACGGCGGTGGCGGCGGTGGGCCTTAGGGAGAGAGGAGTGTGGGAGTGGGAGTGGGAGTGGGTGAGAGTGAGAGAGAGGGGCCGGGTGGGGGCGGGACGACCGTTAGTACCATTAGGGCATTGCCATATGCTCGCGGACGACAAGAGTCTAGCCTCTTTGCCATCTGCTTTAGGACTCTTTGCCATTCGCTAGCAGATGGTAAAGAAGTCGCCAAATTTAACCTACCCATCACACGTTCAAGTGGGCCCAGTTGTCGCTTTGTCGTTTGCTATGCGACTCTTTGCCATGTGATCGCAGACGGCAAAGAGCTGACTGATGGCAAAGAAGCTCTATGCCATCAGCCAACTCTTTGCCTTCTGCCAACTGGCAGCTGAAGGCAAAGACCTTCTTTGCCATCTGCCAGACGACGGCAAAGATCTGGCAGACGACAAATAATTGAATTCCAATAGCGCACCACACCATCTTCATCGCCGCTGCCATATACCACCACCATGCTACCATCATCGCCGCTACCATATATACCACCACACATTCACCACCAAACCGATTCCATATACCACCACCATATATCCTCCATCAATTCGTATACATATATACCACCACGTATCCATCACCAGTCCGAGTCCGTCACACATTAGGTTTAGTTTCGAGATTCTGTTGTTTTCTATTTCGCGTTTTCCTACCCGAGTAGGTTTCGGGAAAAAAACTGGCACGCTTTTCAGAGCACATTTTAGGCCAAAATTTGGGGGGGGGGGGTGAAAATATTTTTTCCCTATCCTAGTTTAGGCTTTCCGGAGCGCTTTGGTACACTCGTCATTGTTTTTTGTCGCAATTTTTGGTTGTACTAGTCCCTGATTGCTCCAGAAAAAAAATTGTCCAATTTTGTTTCGTGCCTATCTTGTTTTTAGACCTTCGGAAGAGTTTTGAGACACTCGCCATTATAGTGATTTTCTGAGCCAAAAAAAGAGCACAAAAAAGAGGTGCAAAAAAAGATACGAAAAAATAAATCATAGTGTGCTCTTCCCTTGATTACGTGTAGTGTTGTGCTTTTGTTGGTGTTCTAGGCTCGCGTCTCTAGCACAGTCTAGCCTAGGACTAGCATAGTATCGTCGTTGGGCGTTTATTCAACTTTGCATCTTTGAATTGCTTATCGCCGACCCCTTTTGCTACCATATTATAAGCCATCCCAGCTCCACATACATCTACATCGTGTGTTCGACACCACCTGGCAATCGCTCCATCCAAGCTTTGAGATTTTTGACTACAACGGTTGCCGATCACCACCTGTTGTTGGGTAAGAACTGGTAAGAATTTGAGATTTGCTTGATGGATTTGTGACATACCACCACCACCACCTCCTAGTAGTTTGTAGGTTTATATTCTTGTGTGTTCCTATTCCTGCTGACCATGACAGGATCACAAGATGACGGGATCAACTGGGAGAGCATGACGAACAAGGAGCTCGATGATAAATTTCAGCAAATGATGGGTCAACAAGTGAACGACTTGGTGACGAGCCTTGGAGAGGCTATGGAGAAGCTAGGCGGTTTGGAGAGGATGGTCGACACCAAGCTTGATGCTAAATTCAATGAGGTGCTTGCACGTCTACCTCCACCAGCTGTACCTGTCATACCTCGGCAACAACAACATCAACAACGCCCAAATTTCGCGGGACGAGCGCAACGTGTGCCTATCGGCCAAGGCCAAAATTCTGGTGCCATTGCTACTGCTGCAGCTTCGGTGGCTGCTATTGATGCTGCTACTATTGTTGAGAAGAATGAGGATTATGATGGTGATTACGATGACGAGGGAGAGGTATCTCCACATCATCCCCAGGGGCAACCGCCACCACATGCACCAGGTCATCCACATGCCAACATTCGCAACGGTAGGGCTCCACCCCCCAGGTATGGGATCATGACCATCTCCCTAAACTTAAATTGAATATTCTGACATTTGAGGGTAGATATGTTCCTAATATATATCTTACTTGGGAGTTAGAAACATAACAACATTTTACATGTTTACAATTTCCCGAGGATAGACGTGTTGCTGCTACTGTTTGTGCATTCACTAGTTTTGCTTGTGTTTCGTGGTCTGAACATTGTAGAATACATCATGATAATATCCCTACTACTTGGGCTGCTTTGAAAACTGCTATGCGTAATCATTGGGTTCCACCATATTATCAACGTGAATTGATTCAAAATTTGCAGTGTTTAAGACAAGGAAAAAATTCTGTAGAGGAATATTATCAGGAATTACAAACGGGCATGATTAGATATGGTATTGTTGAGGAGAATGAAGCTATGCTTGCATGTTTTATGGGTGGATTAAATAGATAGATTCAGACTATTTTAGAGTATAAGGAGTATAACACTATCACTCGTTTATTCCATCTTGCTTGCAAAGCCGAACGTGAAGTGCAAGATCGACAAGCAATGGCGAGAACTAATTTTTCTGCAGGTCACACTTCATCATGGACGCCTCGGGCCTCATCTACTTCCACACGTCCTGTTGCATGACCGCCTACTTCATCCACCAACTCGAACCGAGATACTAGGAATCAGGCACCGCCACTAGCCTCCAGCAAGGGCACGCCTTCGGGGCCTGCACAAAGCTCTTCTTCATCCATGGCATTTACAGGTGAAAGTGCAATCATGCCCATAATCATATTTTGATGTTGTTGACAACATACATGTAGGGAACTAATCATTTTCATCAAGTGCATCTCGGGTTTAGTTCCCAAGAGATTGTGTGTGGATCGTGACTATCGTGTCTAGGATGCTTAAAGAATGGAGAAACAAGACGAAATGTTCTATAATTTATTTATCGTTCTTGAGTATAGGGATACTGCACTATTAAGAGGGGATCACTAGTTCTCGCAACAAACTTGCTTAAAATCCAAGAAATATCATTCTCTATTCTCCTTCAAAAGGTTCTGCTCCTGTTCAGACGACAGGTAGTTCTCGGACGTCCGGACGCCGGATGACCGACGTTCTCCGGATATCCGGAACTAGCCATCAGATCCAAATCCTCGAATTTCTGGTCTCTCCGGTTGTCTGGGCTCCGGACGTACCGGTGCGGTTGGAAATCCATAGCCACCCACCAGATCCAAAATGTCTGACGTCCGACCCCTTCCGGATGTCCGTGCCCCGGACGGCCGACGCCCTTCGGTCGTCCGTATGCTGTATGTTGTTTCCACAAAGTGCCGTGCTGATCTGATCCTCTCTGTTCTTCAGACGACCGACCCCTGTCGGACGTCTGATGCCTCGTAGCTATCCGGACGACTGAGAACTGTTGGACGTCCCGCAACTGCACAACATAAGTGGCTCCAACGACCACTTTTCCATCACTACTATATATAGTCTTCTCCCACCTTGTGTGGGGGTTGTCCAACACAGAAAAAGATTCCAAAAACACCTTTATATCTCACTCCCATTTGTCTACACCAAATCCTAGATCCCAAGTGCATTTGTGAGTTCCCTTGAGTGTTGTTCCAATCAAAAGATAGATCGTCTCCCTCTCATCCTCTCAACCAAAGCTATTCGTGATTTGAGCAAGTTTTGAGCGGTTCTCGTGATCTTGTTACTCTTGGAGGTTGGAGACTCCTAGGCGCTAGGAGTTCTTTGGAGAGGAATCAAACCATTGTGATTCCCCCCAAAAAGTTTGTGAGGGTTTGGAGGCCACCTCAGGGCCTACCACTAGTGGTTGAGAAATGCCTTCGTGGTCTTATCTCAAGGAGAGAATAGGGTGAGCCTTCGTGGCGTTGGTGTGCCTTCGTGGTAACATCCACCTCTCTAAACTGTGACGTAGCTTCCCTCCAAGGAAGTGAACATCGACATACATCCTCGTCTCTCGGAGTTGCGGTTATCCCTAACCCTAACTCCCTATTTGTGGTTACTTGTATTTGAGTACTTACTTGTATTACTTGTGCTTGATTATCTCCTACTTTTTTCCTGGCTTAGTACACATCGCTTAACTATCATCTTTGCAATTGTTAGGCTCACTTTCATATTCTGCACTATTGCCTAAAATTGCTAAGTAATAATTAAAATTTGTAATTGTACCTATTCACCCCCCTCTAGGTCCATCTTGATCCCTCTCAATTGGCATTAGAGCCTCGTGCTCTAATCTTTTGGCTTAACCGCCCTAGAGCGAGATGGATAAGGATGGGAATCCTGCTGTTGTGCTCCCTTCTACGAAAGGGATCCTCCTCGGATGTGCGCCAATCTTTCACCTCTAAGGATCTAGAAAGGGCCCTCGCTAAGAAAAAGGAGGAACATGATGCTTCTATTGAGGCTTTGGTCAAAATGAGGTTAGATGCGTTAGCTACAAGAACTCCACCACTGGAAAACCCATGGGGTGTGACAAAGCAGCCTAATGCATCTCTACTGAATTCTGGTCAACCACCTCAAGGTGGTAAAAACACCAGAGTATCATGGTTGTATGCTAAACCTACAATTGAGAAACCTAAGTATAATGCTGGGGAAACCCCCCTTTACTTGATGACACTGCCGATTTTTTGTTTGTGGAGAGTTGGTATGCAGGATCACCTCAGGTTTGCCAACGATGAGATGCTGGAGATCGTGGAGAAAGGTTAAAACCCTGTGAACCCCAAGGATCTCGCTCCACGTGAAGTGTATGACAAGCACCTCAATGACACCGCAATCATGCTCATAAGAAAGGGCATGTCTGACAAGCAAAACATACCTTACATTCACCTCTCAAATGCAAAGGAACTATGGTATAGCATTGTGATGACCAAGACTGGAACATCCTCCCTTCGTCCTACACAATATGAAATTGCAAAAGGGGAATTGCAATATTTCTGCATGGAGAAAGGTGAAGACCCCAAGCACCTTCTTGAGCGACTGATGACACTTTCCGCTAACATTGAATCATATGATTGTGACAAGGGCCAAGATGGATTCAATTTGACCAAACAGTTTCTTGTGGACAAGTTACTAAATGCTCTTGCTCCATATCACCATCAAATGGTGTGGGACATAATAAGAGAACATGGTTTCAAGGACATGTCCCCCGATGACGTCATTTCAACCTTCCAACTATTTGAAGAATCAAAGGCAAATGCTACAACACACCTTGCCATGCATGGTTCCTCATCACCCAAGACTAACCTTGCCTCAAAGGCCAAGCACATAATGGACGATGACATGAGTGAAGAAGAAGATGAAGATGTCAAACAAGAAGGTTTTGAAGTTGACTTGGATGAGGTACCCTCATATGAAGACATGGCTCTTTTTGTGAAGAAGTTCAGTGCAGGAAAATTCAAGGGAAGATTCCAAAAGAAGAAAGTAAGGACTTGCTACAATTGTGAATAAACCAACTATTTCTCAAACGAGTGCCCCTATGAAAAGAGAGAACATAAACCAAGATTTCTGAAGACATTTGTGAAGAAGAAGTTGCCAAACCCACTGAACTCCAAGTTCAAGAAGAGAGATGGGAACGCTATGGTTGCCCAAGACGAGTCCAACCCCGATGATGTTAGAGGTGTTGCAGGTGTAGCCCAAGACACCCAAACCACATTGAGACTCATAAACAAGACCGGTGACTTTATCACATACAACTATATGAAATACTATGAAGGCAACGCACATAAATGCCTCATGGCAAAAGCCATGGTAGATAATGATGAGGGTCAAGCCTCTTCGGACAAGGTGAAGGTAACTCCACGTCCAAACCCTCCTCTATTTATCCCTACCACACCTAGTTATGAATATCTTGATGCTGAGAATCATGATCATGAATATGAAATAAGTGATGCTATGTTTCTAAAATGGAGAAAGTCATGTGCTCTCTCAAAGGAAAGAAGCTCATTATGTTTCGTATGCTTATGGAGATGGTGAGTAAGCACTCCATCTCCATCAAGGAACTCGAAACCCTCGTCACCGAGGAAAAGGAAAAATATGAAATCCTTGAGCTGAAAGTCCTATATGACGAAGCACGTAATGATGAATTGTGCTTACAAATAGGTGCAAACATTGATAGATACACTAAAGATTGTGAGCTCCTACATTTGTCTCTCAAGACAAAGGAAGATGAGATCAATATCCTTACTAAGAATTTTGACAAACTCAAGATCACTTATCTTAACTCTCTTGGGAAAGCATATTCCTCTCCCATTGTAAATATTGATGCCTATGCTACTAACCTCAATGATGAACTAGCTAGCCTACTTGAGGAGAATAGGGTGTTAAAGGCTCAAATTGAGAAATGGCTCATATCATGTGCTCAAGGAGAACAGAACCTCAATGAAGTGTTGAGTCAACACAAGGAGGTTGTGGCCAAGGAAGGTCTTGGATTTGATCCAAGCGCAAGCAAGGGAAAGGTAGTGACACACAAGTCTACAACTCCTCTCAAGGAGATATTTGTGCGAGAAGGGCACAAAGAAAAGGGAAAGAGTAAGGTTGACAAGGTTGCGAGTAGGAAGGCCACTAGGGGCAAGCCTACTCTCAACAAAGCCAACATTTATGCCTCCATCATATGTGCTTCGTAAGGGAAAAGATGGAGATGTTTATGCTCAGTTTGTTGGTCCTAGAAATGCTTTTTGGTTGTATGCAATTTGGGTTCCTAAGACTCTTATCACTAACTTGAGAGGTCCCATTGTAAAATGGGTGCCTCTAACCAAGACTTGAATTGTGTGTAGGTTGGTGTCTTCGGTAGAGTCAAATGGGTGATTGATAGCGGTTGCTCAAATCATATGACCGGAGATGGAACACTGCTCATGGATTTCATGGAAGCTATTCGACCATTTATGAGCATTGTATTTTGTGGAGGGTCTAAAGGACATGTACTTGGTTTGGGAAAGGTGGCTATCACCAATGACAGGTCACTTACAAATGTCATGCTTGTCCAATCCTTAAAATATCACTTACTTTTTGTTCAACAATTGACTTCTATTGGTTATGATACACTATTTGGACTAACGGATGTGAAAGTCTTTAGGATAGATACCCTTGAAGTTGCCTTTGTGGGGGATTTGGATGGCAACCTTTACACGGTTGATTTCTCGAAAGAGAGCACATTCCATGAACCTTGCCTCATGGCCATGGCCGACAAGGGATGGCTATGGCATTGCCGGCTAGCCCATGTTGGCATGAGAAATATTCAAAAGATCTCTTAAAGGGTGAACACATCCTTGGACTAACCAATGTATCTTTTGAGAAAGATCGTGTGTGTAGTGCATGTATAGCAGGGAAGCAACATCAATCAAAGCATACCCCCAAGAACATAGTATCAACCTCAATACCTTTGGAGCTCCTTCATGTGGATCTATTTGGGCCTCCTTCATGAAATAGTCTTGGTGGGAAGAAGTATGGTTTCATTATTGTTGATGATTACTCAAGATACACATGGGTGTTCTTTCTCAAGTCCAAGGACGAGACAAAAACCACTTTCATTGATTTTGCCAAGCAAGCTCAATGCAAGTTTGACAAAGAAATCTTGGCAATAAGAAGTGACAATGGCTCCAAATTCAAGAACTATACCTTGTAAGAGTTTCTTAGTGATGAAGGAATTGAGCATCAATACTCAGCACCATATACCCCACAAAAATGGGGTGGCTGAGAGGAAGAATCATACACTTGTGTAAATGGCAAGCTCCATGTTGGATGAGTACAAATCACCTCATATCTTTTGGGCAGAGGCTATCAACACATCATGTCATGCATCAAATCGTCTTTTCCTTTGCAAGATCTTGAAGAAGACCCCATATGAACTCATAACCGTGAACAAACCAAATGTCAAATATTTCTAGGTTTTCGGTTGCAAATGCTTCATTCTTAACAAGCGAGAATGGTTAGGAAAATTTCAATCTAAAACAACCCAAGGAATACTTGTTTGTTATGGATCAAACTCCCATGCCTATAGGGTCTACAAAAAATCCACTGGATGTGTTGTAGAAACTTGTGACATGGTGTTTGATGAATTTAATGGATCCCATGGGGAGCAAGTTGATCTAAGTGATGCATGTGATGAAGATCCTTCACAAGACATCTTGACCATGGGTGTAGGTGCCCTCCTTTCAATGGAACATGTTCCTTGTGAAGGTGCAAATGAGGACACAAGCACCACCCATGCTCAAACTACTACTACACCAATATTACCATAAGATCTCGTCCCTCAAGAGGAGTTCATAATCCAAGAACAAGAAGTTGGTCCTACACAGGATCCACAACACCGTCAAGCACAAGAACAAGAAGAAGCTCATCACCCAGAATAAGATCAAGAACATGCACATGTCGATGATGACGAATCTTCTAGTGGTGATGAGTCTCAACAAATGATGCATGAAGAACAAGATCTTCCACAACCCTTAGTAGATTCTCATGCTAAAGATGTTGATGATGGAAATGAAATTGAACCTTGTGAAACCCTAACCTCCATCATGCCTCGTGTGGCCCGTCGTGTTGATGTCAAGAAAATTCACACCGACATATCGGAAGGTAGAGTCACTCGTAAACAATTAACCAACTTTTGTTCTCACTTTTCGTTTGTCTCTAGGGTTGTGCCACACAAGGTACAAGATGCCTTGATGGACAACGACTGGCTTGTTGCAATGCAAGAATAGTTGAACAGCTTCGAACACAACAAAGTATGGTCTTTAGTCAAAAGGCCAACTAAGGAACACAATGTTATTGGAACAAAATGGATTTTCAATAACAAACAAGATGAGCATGGTGTAATCATAATAAACAAGGCAAGGTTAGTGGCACAAGGGTACTCACAAGTTGAAGGTTTGGACTTTGATGAGACCTTTGCTCCCATTGCTCATCTTGAATCAATTCATATCTTACTTGCTTATGCTGCTTTCAATGGTTTTACTTTACATAAAATGGATGTGAAGAGTGCATTTCTTAATGGTCCTCTACAAGAGGAGGTTTATGTATCACAACCACCCGGATTCGTTGACCCCGATCACAAAGATTATGTGTACAAACTTCACAAGGCTTTGTATGGCCTCAAACAAGCACCTCGTGCTTGGTATGATCATCTTAAGAAGTTTTTACTCAATGATGGTTTTGTGAGAGGAGTAATTGACCATGTTATTTTTACAAAAAGGGAAAAGGGTGATTTGATCTTATGCCAAATTTATGTAGATGATATCATTTTTGGTTCTCCTAACATTCATTTATGCATGAAGTTTTCGGAATCCATGACCAAGACCTTTGAGATGTCACTCAATGTGGACTTGAAGTTCTTTCTCGGTTTTCAAATTCAACAATTTCAAGAAGGAATTTTCTTGTCCCAAACCAAGTATCTCAAGGACATTCTTGTGAAGTTCGGAATGGCTGATGCCAGCCCTTGCAAGACGCCCATGGCAACCCAAAATTTTCTTGACGAAGACACAAACGATATTCCTGTTGACTCATCTATTTACCACTCTATGATTGGTTCATTGCTTTATCTTTGTGCATCTAGACTAGACATCATGTTAAGTGTAGGCATATGTGCAAGATTTCAAGCTTCTCCTAGGGAAAGTCATCATAAGGTGGTTAAGCATATTCTTAGATACCTTGTCCACACCCCAAAGTTGGGTCTATGGTACCCCAAAGATGCCAAGTTTGATCTCATTGGGTACATGGATGCGGATTGGGACAGAGACAAAGTGGGAAGGAAGTCTACCTCCGGTACATTTCAATTTCTTGGATGCTCCTTGGTAAGTTGGTCCTTGAAGAAGCAGCATTGTGTCTCTCTTTCCACCACCGAAGCAGAATACATTGCAACCGCTAGTTGTGCCACTCAATTACTTTGGATGAGGCAAAGTTTGAAGGATTATGGTATCACTTACGGACATGTACCTCTTCTCTGTGATAATGAAAGTGCCATCAAGATTTCTTAGAACCCTAGTGATCACCCTCGAACAAAGCATATTGATATTAGGCATCACTTCTTGAGAGATCATGTGCAAAAAGGTGACATTGATATTGCTCATGTTGGTACGGATATGCAACTCGCCGACATTTTCACCAAACCACTGGATGAAGCAAGTTTTTGTTAACTTAAGTGTGAACTTGGTATCTTGGAGCTTGATAGCATTATGTGAAATCTTTGCACACATGCATACATTTACTTCATGTCATGTCTAGGTGTAGGCATGTCTTTAGGGGGAGATGTTCAACTCATGAGTACTCTCACCCTATATATGATGCATAAATAAACCCAACACTCTCAAAGTTACTTTGCACGCTTTTGTGACTTGGTGCTTTAAATGATGGAGTTGTGGTGATGGGCTCAAGTTCATATCTTCGCAGTGCCATCCCACGTTTACTCAAACATGGTGGATTAACCCCCCTATCCATGAACATCGTTAGAGCTGTCTAGCTAGAGTCATCACTATTTGACACAATCTTGGTTGCTATATGTGTTATGCTATCCTCTATCATCTCACTGTCATGGGTGTGACTTAAAACTGCAAATTCTCCTTGCTTGCCTCTGTTTTCTGTTTGTCCCTCTTGGACGTCCGACTGGTCTCGAACGTCCGACGGGTCTCAGTCGTCCGACGGTTCTCAATCGTCTGACGTTTTGGCCCCCATATAAAATCTGAAGGCCCGCATGCCTGGGCAGTTTCCCTGTCTCCCCGCGCTGTTGATGGTGTCCTGGACTAAGGGGTACTCACCATGCCGTCTCCCGACTAGTGGGTCAAGCCGAGGACCCCCAAGGCGATTCACTAATGGGCCAGTTCGGAGAGCCCATGATGTATACAAGGGAGATTTCACAGGACTTGGCGCACAAGACAAGGACTCCTCTAAACCCTAGGCCTACGGTGCATATATAAAATGAGGCCAGGCTAGTCAATAGATCATTATATTCATTACTACAATCTCATGGTAGATACATGTACTATGTACTATCCTCATATCAATACAATCAAAAGCAGGACGTAGGGTATTATCTCCTTGAGAGAGCCCGGACCTGGGTAAAATCTTGTGTCCATGTTACCATCGCTCCAAGACACCTAGCTTAGGACCCCTACTACGAGATATGCCAGTTTTGACACAGACATTGGTGCTTTAATTGAGGGTCTGCTGGGTAGTCGCTGCGGTACAATGGGAATTCAAATCGGCTCCATCGCGATCTATGTGTCGGAACCGAGCTACATCATCAACGTCGGCATCTTCGTCGCCGGCTTGACTGGTCACCTCGGCTAGGCCGAGGACTGCGCACCATGTTGGATCATCTAGATCGTACGGGTGTCTTAATCAACATCAACTCCAATCTCAACCAAGACCATGGAAGAATCCTCCATAGTGCTCAGGGGCTCAACGTCCACGTTGCCCTCGCACGACCCCACAGTTTTTTTGGACAAAAAATTCATGTTCATCGTCCCCGCCTCCTCGAGTGTTGCTTTGACGATTGCTTCAGTGGAATTGTGAGGAATTGAGTCTAAAACAACCCTGCAAAATTTCGTCGCGTTCCGGTGGAGGAATCTCCGGCGATCTACAGTATACCGGAGCCCTATCAAATCTGGACGAGAATCTGGACGAGTTTAGGGAGAGGACTCCAGCGTCTAGCTCGGACGTCCCTTGGAAAATCCCACTGTTCATCGGCTACGGAATTCCTATACCAATCACCCCTCAAAAATTCAGCTTGATCCAACCGTCCAAACTCCGGGAAACATCCGATTAGTACAACAGATTTTGGATCTATTTTCTGCGCGAAAACAAATCCGACTCGAGTTCACCTTTTTCTTGAACGGGTTGTCGGACATCCTTTTTGAAGGAAATTTTCTATTCATCTCAGTCATCCGACCAAGAGTTTGGCATCGCGAGGTCCAAATAATCATCAAGCGAACCTCGTCATCCGTGGGTTGTACGGGTCGGGCGCTCCATTGCTTCATCAAGCCAGCATCAACCTCGTCACAAATTATGACCTGCGTCGGCATCGCCATGCCGTTACTTTTTCAAGCTGAATCCACCATGCCGACCTGCTTTGACACGTCGGCTGGCATGAGACTTCGGCATCACCAGCCGACCAACTTTGACACCTCGGTTGGCGTGAGACTTCGGCATCACCAGTCAACCTGCTTCGACACCTCGGCTAGCCTAAGACTTCGGCGTCACCAGCCGACCTGCTCCGTCACCTCGGCTAGACCGGGGCTTTGGCATCCCTTCATCAACCTGCTCCGAGGACTTCGGCGTCACCAGCCGACCTGCTTCAACACCTCGGCTGGCATGAGACTTTGGCGTCACCAACCGACCTGCATGAGACTTCGGCTTTCGTCGATCACAGCTTCGCCAGGTTAACTGGACCGAGGACTTCATCCCGCCACATCGACCGTGCAGCGTCGCCACTTCATCAAGCCAAACTCTTCGTTCAGGCACCTCGGCGTGTAGGCCATATTCCTTTACTTATTTTTAAAAAAAATATCATTATCTTTCTTTGCTATTACTTTTTGGCTTGCACTATTTTATGAGTGCAGGAAATCAACTTCGACTGTCGTCACGCGGTCACCCCGGCATCACCTTGCCGACCTACTCCACCACCTCGGCTGACTAGGGGCTTTGCCGTCACGTTGCCAAACTACTCCATCTCCTCGACTCACCTTGGGATTTCTCCTTGGCCTTCGAAAGTATTGTGTTGTCACTTCATCAAGCTGAGCTCTTCTTCGGCTATCTCGTGATCAGCTTGGGGGCTGAGACATTGACCCACTACAAGCTCAACACACGTCACAAGAACATTAACCATCTAAGTCGCTTTCATGCCCACTTTTTTCAATTTTGAAAATTTGTTCGGTTCGACCAAGCATTATACTTTTTTGACAAAAAATTGTTTGCAAAAAACTTTCCTTGTCAAAACTTTGTTTTTACAAACAAATTCAAATACCTCGTTTACTTGGGGGCTTCCTTTATGAAGCCATTCCTCTTGCATATGATTATTAATGTATCACACCCTTCCTTGTTCGTGTTTACGCCAGTATATGCATCATGTTGACTTAAGTGTTCTGCAAAGCTGGGTTGCCTTGCTCATGTGCTTACCCCTACGTTCCCGATTGTTTGGCTAGGGAGTAAAGGGAGCACCTCTGTGATTGTTACGATCGGGTCATCTGAACTCGTACCTCAGACGGGTGAAGTCAAAAGCTAGCGCTCATACTGTTTTTAACTATGGCCAGCCACGACGGAAGATAAGCATACATAAATCTATTGCACACCCCTCATGGTAAACATGAGAACCCAAAGAAAGGAACCATTGGCGGAACTATTTTCCTTGAACATGCTTCTTACGTTAATTAGTAATATAGCATAAGTTCCCTGGGCGCGCTTTGTCTATTATAGCCTAATGGCCTGATTGCCTGGTTATTCGAAATACATCCGATATTCTCGGTTGGCGTAGTAGATAAAACTTTTCGGCCCTTGGCCCAAGAGGGAGAAGCCGATGGTCGGTTAAGACGCATTTAAAGTTCAAGCAAACACATATATGATACAAGTACTTCGGTACATACAATCATTATACATAAAATTCTTTTACCCAAGTCACTTGGGGGCTCTTAAATTTATATGAGCCATTTTATAATAAATGTTGTTTTCTTCTTGGTCATTGCAAAGTCTTTTTCTACTACTCCTTTTTTTGACACGAGTGTTTGGTCAATAGCTGGGTAGCCTAGTTTCTCTCTAAAGCCGCTTGAGTTTAGTTCGCTAAACAGACCTCAGAGAAACACTCCACCCTCGGGATATGGAGGTTGAAGCCAAAGGCTGACCCACTTGAAGTCTGAGAGGTCGGATGTATCATGTTAAAGCACGACTGAAGCATATGTTAATTTTAAGACCAATTTTCGGATTGGCACCAAAACACTTGATTTAGTTCCAACGTCAAAGTTTTTATGTAAGTTTTTTGGCTTTTCGAGCTTATGGCACTTTTAGGCTATTTGTACTTTTTTAGGAGGAGGGACATCATCTTGACCGAGGTGCCCTATGTAATAATTCAGCTCGAGAAATATTTTTTGAACCCGCTGTTTTGCATCTTCCCTACCGACCTCCACCTTGGCATCTCGGATATTGGTCTATATGCATCAGTTTCGAATTGTGTCTTCGGTCAATAGTTGGGTTGCCCTTCTCCTGTGATTGCCTTCTATATTCTGCTTTGTTCGGCTAGGTGTGCAAAGGGAGAACCACTGCGATTGTACTTCCAATTCTATTGGTTAAGTACCTCAATGGAGAAAGCCAAAAACTGACTGTCAGGATGAGCGTTAACTGGTCAGCAATCTGATGACTCTGTCAAACTATAGACCGATAGAGGTTACCCCATGGGTTGTTCATAAAATTGGCCAAAGTGTTAACGGCTTGACTTCGGCTAACGTCGAACACTAACTGGGGGCTAGTAACTAGCCTCCCAAACTTTAAGCTCCTGTGGCTAAGTGAAAGTTATAAAGCCTAGATATCTGATTGCCTCGCTTCCGCTAACACAACGGCCTCCTGGCACCGAGACATCGGCTAAGGGTTGTCTTGTTACTGCGGAAACACCCTGCATAGCATTTACAAAGGGGTAGAAGCCGACGATGGGCCACTCTCAAATGATAAACAGACACAAAGGAGTCAAAATGGCATATAGAATTAAAGATTTTATATTCAAAATGCGAGTGCTGCCTTCCGTAATCATCGTTACAAAGCCATAAATATGAATCAATTTGACTTAAGATTTTAGCCAAGCTGGGTTGCGTGGCTCCCGTGCTTACCCCCTACGTTCCCAATTGTTCGGCTATGAGGTAAAGGGAGCACCTCTGTGATTGTTAGTTCCGGGTCATCCGGGTTAGTACCTCAGACTGGGTGAAGCTGAAAGCTATCCATCTTAAGAATATAATTGGTCGGAAACAACGGAAGTGAAAATTCGGTTCATTAAAGACCATAGAGTTCGAGAACATTCCCCGAACTAAATCCTCAATATTTTCCTCCCACATTGATCAGAGTTGAGGTTTCATGATCATGGTCAACATGACATCCTGCGAAAAGCAACTTATAGAGGAACTATTTTTCCCAGAAGATTTTTCTTACGTTAATAGTAATATAACATATCTATCCGCGTACCTTTGTTTATAAAACCGTATGACCGGATTGCCTTGTTTGTCGTAAATCTTTGCCATTCTGAAGGCTTTATAAAGTATGACAAACACTCCTCGGCTACTGGCCGAGGAGGTTGAAGCCGATGGTCGGTCAACAAAGTCTTGTACAATGTGGATTTGAGCATTAATGATGTAAAGTACTTGGATGCATAGAATCATTACACATAAATCGTGTCAAACATGTATTGATCCCTAATTCAAGCACCCATGCCCAAATTAAGGCTCGAGGGCTACTGCCTTGCCTATTCAATGTAGTAAAGTCAAAGCACAATACGGTTTCTGAGGAGATTTGATCCTTAGGTTGGTCGGCCGCACCCAACCCGAGTCTCAGAAACTATTGTGTACCATGTTTCCATCCCTAACGTATGCCGCCGAGCAAGAACTTGATCCTCAGGCCGATTTTGCAAATCGACCTAAGTCTCAGGGGCTACTGGGATCAGTGGTTTTATTTTCTTTATTATTATTTTTCCCTTCAGGTGCATCTCGGGTTATAGACCGACACACACCTTGAGGGCTACTGGCTATAATTCTCAGCAGAGAATAAACTGCAGCGACCGGAAATAATTTCCACAAAAAATCAGCCCACTATTGATGTGGTGCACTATTTCTAAAGCAGTCCGGTGTAATGCTCGGATGCATGTGGTTGGCTCAATAGAGGGCATTGCTGGCATTAAGCTCGGCTGAACTCATTCAACCTTTTCAAAGACCGAATTAATATATGACACCTCGGATGCCGACCAGTGTTGGAGCTCGGCTGCGCAAAACACCTTGGAAGCAGTCCGACGTAAAGCCCGAATGCGAATGGCTGGCTCCATAAAAGACTATTCCGGTAGTTAAGCTCGGATAAGGTCCTTCAAATTTTTAGAGACCGAGGTAATTTATGACACCTCGGATGCAGACCGACGTTGGAGCTTGGCTGCAAAAAGATACCTCGAACATAATCCGGTGTTGGAGCTCGGACGCAGCCCGTCATTGGCGCTCATATGCCGATCAACGTTGGAGCTCGGCTGCAAAAGACACCTCGGATGCAGTCGACGTTGGAGCTCGGATGCAAGAGGATACCTTGAGCACTGAATAGTGTTGGAGCTCGGCTGTGAAAAGATGCCTCAGATGTAGTTCGGCGTTAGAGCTCGGACGCAAGAGGCTGCCGCCACACGGGAAACACTTCAAACCCCAGGTGTGGTGTAAAAAATTACAAGGCGTTGATAAAAGGCCGATAACTTAAAGGGGCTCCTCGGATGCCCGACGTGTGAACTCTTCAGATACACCTCGGCGATCCTCAAAATCGGAGATGGGAAGATTTGTTGAACCAATTTTCAAGACCGATGCCTGAAGATGAAGAACAATTTGAAAGAACCGAGAAGCGTCCCCAACTTGAAGACCGGTTCAGGGGGCTACTGATGGTGTGCTGGACTAGGGGGTACTCACCATGTCGTCTCCCGACCAGTGGGTCGGGCCGAGGACCCCCAGGGCAATTCACTAATGGGCCAGTTCGGAGAGCCCATGATGCATACAAGGGAGATTCCACAAGACTTGGCGCACAGGACAAGGATTCCTCTAAACCCTAGGTCTACTGTGCATATATAAACCGAGGCCAGGCTAGTCAATAGATCATTATATTCATTACTACAATCTCATGGTAGATACCTGTACTATGTACTATCCCCATATCAATACAATCAAAAGCAGGACGTAGGGTATTATCTCCTTGAGAGAGCCCGAACCTGGGTAAAATCCTGTGTCCATGTTACCATCGCTCCAAGACGCCTAGCTTAGGACCCCTACTAAGAGATATGCCGGTTTTGACACTGACAACCGTTTTCCCCTTTCGTTTCCTCCCTTGTGCCGCCAGGCTCCCTCCAGCTACTCCTCCGGCCAGAGCCCCTCCCTCCTTACGTCCCGAGGTAGATCCCCTTCTGCTCTCTCTTTTCCACCGGTTCCTTCCTTGCAATTTTGATCTGGGTGGTCAAGATGCATCAGATTCAATATCTTGGGCGTTTCTCCAATGTGGTTGTAGGGGACTTGGCATGCCAAAGATCAAGCACTCCACACGCAAGATCCCCGTGGGTTCGTCCTCTCGTGCCCCTCATGGTGTGGGGTCTAACGACTCCCAAGAACGGGACCTTCCCCTCAAGTGCATCACCAAGCGTCCAGCTCATGAAACCGTTTCATCCTCGGAGGCTTCCGACTACGAAGAAGACATGGAGTATGAAGAACAGGCTGAATTTATTGGGATTCGCAGAAATGTTCCAAAGCCCGGTACTCTCTCTTGACCCCCCTCCCTCTCTTGGTCGCGAGATAAAGGAGTTCACCAAAGTCCCTAAATTTGCCTATTTTAAGTTTCATCGCGACACTGATCAATTCTCTGTTAAACATGACTCTATGGACTCTTGTTTTTGCACAAATGTTCACGCAGACATTTTGACCACTTTCATCGTTCCCAAAGGTCTGCCTGTTCACCACTATATTGACTTAGAGCATATTCGCACTCATCCGACAAAATATTCGGGTGCCATTGATCTCATTGAGTCTTTTGGTCCGGCTACACCATTTGCTTTCAAACATGACTTCAATCGTGCTGCCATTCATCAGTTTTATGCCACTTATTTCTTTGGTCCCGACAAGACCTTCACTTGGATGACTTCCGACATCGAGCTCTCAGCCTCTCATGCTCAGTTTGTTGCCGCTCTTGGCTTTCCTCACACCGGTTTCAAAATCCATAAGAGTGATCCAAATCATGCTCCTAGAGGCGTTGAAGCATGTGCCTATCTTTTAAAAGGCCGTGATCATCTTGATGAAGATTAAAAGGGCAAGGATCTCAATCAAGTTTCTATTTGGAGGTCTCCTTTCTTCATTATTTTTCATTGCATCATTCACACCATCTATCCCAAGATGGGTGACAAGGGAACTTGTAGCAGGTATTGCATTGATCTCATGACTCGCCTTAATGAACATCCTAAAGGGAAAATCAATGTTCCTCACTTTCTATAGCATGAGATTCACCTCGCTAGTTTTCAATACAATCGAGCTTTCCCTCTTGCTTCTTTTATTCAGGCTCTCATTGAGCATGTGCCCCCCTTTCTCATTGCTCAAACTCATGTGCATAACCAATGGGCCATTCCCGCTCACATGGTGGATGATTAGGCTCCCAAGAAATCCTCATTCGCTCATGCTCGGTCTCGTCCTGTCTCATCTGGCTCTACCTCCTTTGGTCGCTTTGCTCGTTTTCTTGGGAAGGCTCATTCTTCCATGATGGAGGCTTTCACTTTTCAGTGCTCTCGAAACCACGATGTGGTCACTCGCATGATCTGTTCTAAGAATGCTCTAAAGTCTCATCTAAGAGACTCTCGAGCAACTGATGTGAGTGAGGATGAGAGTCCTCCTGATGCTCCTCCTTTCGACTTTGGTTTTCCTTCTGGCCCCGAGTGGGCTGATTTCCTTGACGACGCAGGTGACAGTGGCATCCGTGGTGATGATGATGACGACGACAGTGATCTCTGATTGCGTGGCTGGTTGTCCTCGTCCTTCCCTTTCCGGTACTTGATGTCAAAGGGGGAGGAGATTATCTTAGTATTAAATTTGCTATCTATGTTGTAATGCCATCTATGTATGATGAACCTCTTTTATGATTTGCTATATTTGATGTAATGCTATTTATGAATGATGAATCATTATGCTTTATATGAGTGATGTGTTATCATGACACATTCTAATTCCTTGTGTGGTCATATTGATCTATGTGATATTTTTGATGAAATATTTTTGATGCACTCATTATGAAGTAAGGGGGAGATCCTGACCATAATTATTTTTACTATGCATATAATGAGGGGGAGCTCTATAACAAATCTGTCCTAAGTTATATAAGTCTACTTTACTTTTTGAGAGCTATATGTATGTTGTCATCAACTACCAAAAAGGGGAGATTGAAAGTGCAATCATGCCCTTAATCATATTTTTATATTGTTGACAACATACATATAGGTAATTAATCATTTTCATCAAGTGCATCTCAGGTTTAGTTCCAAAGAGATTGTGTGTGGATCGTGACTACCGTGATATTGTTACTCTTGGAGGTTGGAGACTCCTAGGCGGTAGGAGTTCTTCGGAGAGGAATCAAACCATTGTGAATTCCCCCCGGAAAATTGGTGAGGCTTTAGAGGCCACCTCAAGGCCTACCACTAGTGGTTGAGAAACGCCTTCGTGGTGTTATCTCAAGGAGAGAATAGGGTGAGCCTTCGTGGCATTGGTGTGCCTTCATGGTAACATCCACCTCTCTAAACAGTGACGTAGCTTCCCTCCAAGGAAGTGAACATCGGCATACATCCTCGTCTCTCAGAGTTGCGGTTATCCCTAACCCTAACTCCCTACTTGTGGTTACTTGTCTTTGAGTACTTACTTGTATTACTTGTGCTCGATTATCTCCTACTTGTTGCCTAGCTTAGTACACATAGCTTAACTATCATCTTTGCAATTGTTAGGATCACTTTCATGTTCCGCAATATTGCCTAAAAATTGCTTAGTAATAATTAATATTTGTAATTGTACCTATTCACCCCCTCTAGGTTCATGTCGATCCCTTTCAACAGGGCAAACACATGAGGTTATATGTCGGTGTTGCAAGGTAGAGGTCACTTTGTGAGAGAACGCACATCCAGGTGTGTGATGATTGTTACTGAGGATGGTAGATATGCCTCTTCTAGTGATTATGATGAGGCGACTTTGTCTCTTATTGCGAGTGAAGAACAGGGTGCCACGGATACTGAACAAAAGACACACTACATGGCTGCTGATTACGCTGACAGGTATGAAAGTTTAGTTGCTCAACGTGTTCTGAGTGTGCAAGTTACATAGGCTGAGCAAAATCAGAGGCACATCTTGTTCCATATAAAGGGAGTTGTGAGGAGCATTCTATTCGCGTCATCGTGAATGGAGGGAGTTGCAACAACTTGGCTAGCATGGAGATGGTGGAGAAGTTGTCTCTAACCACCAGACCACATCCTCATCCTTATTACATCCAATGGTTCACCAACAGTGGCAAGGTTAAGGTAACACTTACTGTTCGTGTGCATTTTAGCATTGCTACATATTCTGATTATGTTGATTGTGATGTGGTACCCATGCAAGCATGTTCCGTTTTACTTGGTAGACCATGGAAATTTGAAAAAAAATCTGTACACCATGGTAGGACAAATCAGTATACTCTTGTTCATAAGGATCAAAATATAACTTTGCTTCCTATGTCTCCTGAACATATTATGAAAGATGATATTGCTAGAGCTAGTAAAGCAAAACAAGATCAAAATAAGAGTGAAAATCAGATTGTAGCACAAGAATTTGAGCAACACCATAAGCCTAATAAACCATCGTCTAGTGTTGCATCTGAAATAAAATTGAAGAGTGGATGTTTACTTGCTACTAAATATGATATTAATGATTTGGATGTTACTAGATTTTGTATGTAAAGATGTATTATTTTCATTCGAGGACATGCCTCTCTCTTTGCCTCCTGCTGTCATTAACATTTTACAGGAGTTCACTGACATTTTTCCACAAGACGTGCCACCGGGATTACCACCTATTCAAGGGATTGAGCATCAGATTCACTTAATTCCTGGTGCATCGCTACCCAACAGTACTCCATACCGTACCAATCGAGAGGAGACAAAGGAGATTATGCATCGAGTACAGGAGCTTCTCAATAAAGGTTATATACGCAAATCCCTTAGTCCTTGTGTTGTTCTTATTATCCTAGTGCCTAAGAAGGATGGTACATCGTGTATGTGTGTTGATTGTAGAGGCATTAATAACATTACCATTTATTATCATCATCCTATTCCTAGGCTATATGATATGCTTGATGAATTAAGTGGATCTACAATTTTCTCTAAAGTTGATTTGCATAGTGGATACCATCAAATTCATATGAAATTGGGAGATGAATGGAAAACAACATTTAAAACTAAGTTTGGATTATATGAGTGGTTCTTCATGCCTTTTGGGTTAACTAATGAACCTAGCACTTTCATGAGATTAATGAACGAGGTTTTACGTGCTTTCATTGGACGATTTGTGGCAGTCTATTTCGATGATATACTCATTTTTATAGTAGATCTTTGGATGAACATTTGCAACATTTACGTGCTGTTTTTATTGCTCTACATGATGCACGTTTGTTTGGTAACCTTGGGAAGTGCACCTTTTGCACGGACCGAGTATCTTTTCTTGGCTATGTTGTTACTCCACATGGAATTGAAGTTGATAAAGCCAAGATTGAAGCTATTGAGAGTTGGCCGCAGCCCAAAACGGTCACACAAGTGAGGATTTTTCTTGGCCTCGCATGTTTATATAGGAGTTTTGTGATCGATTTTAGCACCATTGTTGCACCTCTCAATGAGCTTACAAATAAGGTCGTGCCTTTTGCTTGAGGTACCGCACAGGAAGAGGCCTTCACGGTATTGAAAGATAAGTTAACACATGCTCCTTTACTCCAAGTTCCTGATTTTAATAAGACTTTCCAACTTGAATGTGATGCTAGTGGAATTGTATTAGGAGGTGTGTTATTATAGGATGGTAAACCTGTTGCGTACTTTTCTAAAAAATTGAGTGGGCCTAGTCTGAATTATTCTACTTATGATAAGGAATTATATGCTCTTTTTCGGACTTTGGAAACATGGCAACTTTTATGCCCAAAGTATTTGTTATACATTCTGATCATGAATCTTTGAAACATATTAAAAGTCAAGCAAAACTGAACCGTAGACATGCTAAATGGGTTGAATTCATTGAGACTTCCCCTTATGTCATTTAACACAAGAAGTCTTGTCGTTATACTATGCTTTCACAACTTGACTTTAAAATATTTGGTTTGGAGACCATCAAAGATCAATATGTGCATGATGTTGAATTTAAAGTTGTGTTGGAGAATTGCAAAGAAGGGAGAACATGGAACAAGTTCGTCATAAATGATGGATTTGTGTTCTGTGCTAACAAGCTATGCATTCCATCTAGCTCCCTTCGTCTTTTGTTGTTGTAGGAGGCGCATGGAGGAGGATTAATGGGACACTTTGGCATGAAGAAGACGGAGGCCATAGTTGCTACACATTTATTTCGGCCAAAGATGAGATGAGATGTTGAGCGTTTTGTTACTCGCTGCACTACATGTCAAAAAGCTAAGTCACGACTCATTCCTCATGGTTTAAATATGCCCTTTCCTGTACCTAGTGTTCCTTGGGAAGATATCTCTATGGACTTTGTTTTGGGTTTACCTCGAACAAAGAAGGGGACGAATATCATATTTGTTGTGGTGGATAGATTTCAAAAATGGCACACTTTATACCATGTCATAAAAGTGATGATCTTGCTAATGTTGCTGATTTATTCTTTCTTGAAATTATTCGCTTGCATGGTGTGCCAAATACGATTGTTTCAGATTGTGATGCTAAATTTCTTAGCCTTGGAGATTTTTATGGGATAAGTTGGGGACTAAACTGCTTTTCAGTACCACATGTCACCCCCAAACTGATGGACAAATTGAAGTAGTCAACAGATCAATGTCTACTATGCTTAGGGCTGTTTTGAAGAAAAACTTGAAAATGTGGGAAGAATGTTTGCCTCATATTGAATTTTCTTATAATCGTTCACGACATTCTTCTACTAAGATGTGCCCTTTTGAAGTTGTGTATGGTTTCTTACCTCGTGCACCTATTGATTCGTTGCCTCTTTCATCTTCGGAGAAAGTTAATTTTGATGCTAAAGAACATGTTGAATTGATATTAAAGTTGCATGAGTTAACTAAGGAGAACATTAAGAGTATGAATGCTAAATATAAACTTGCTGGAGATAAGGGTAGAAAACATGTAGTCTTTACACCTAGAGATCTTGTTTGGTTATATTTGCATAAGGATAGGTTTGCTGAATTGCGCAAGTCAAAGCTCATGCCACGTGTTGATGGTCCTTTTAAGGTGTTAGAGAAAATAATCGATAATGCCTATAAACCCGAGCTGCCTGCAGATTTTGGGGTTAGTCCCACTTTTAACATTGCAGCTTTGAAGCCTTATTTGGGTGATGATGATGAGCTTCCGTCGAGGACAACTTCAGTTCCAGAAGGGTAGGATGATGAGGACATCCCTACTAATGTCACACCCACATCCCCACTAGCTACACATATTGAACCAATTACTAGAGCCCGCACACGCCAACTAAATTATCAGATACTTTCGTTTGTTGAAAATCCTTCAAATGTTAATGAACATATGATGCTGCCTAAATTAGATACTTTTGTTTTACTTATGAATGAATGACCTAGAATGGTCAAGAAGGATGGCTATTGGAGCGAGATCAAGCATGGAGAAGAAGGTGCGCGCGCAGGAAAGAACAATGGAGCTTCTAGTGATAATTTTTGCACTTTGAAGCCAGCGTAATGAGAGCAAGAAGGCTTGGATGAAATATACATGATGCCACTTTATAAATTTCGTCCATAAGCTCTTATAGGCTCCGCGCCACCTTATTTTTGGGCCAGGCTCATGTAATTTCAAAATACCATATTATAGGCTGTTTTTAGAGTCGGTATGTGTGGGGAAACCGAGTTAGGGTCGGTTTCGGAACCCTCCTCCAAGGGGACATGAAATCCCCCTCTATTCCCCCATATATACAACCCTCAGGGCATCGTTTTAGACCTGGGTTTTGTTTAGTTAAAAGTTAGCCATTGCAACTTCGTGTACTTCTTTTGTGTCTAAGGACCAGACCAAGACCACTTTCGGAACCCCACCCTTATCAATACTTCATCTATATTCGCAATACTGAGATTGCATTATCATATTCTTGCTTGTTCTTCGATTACTTGCAGGAATAGACCTTCGTGGTTAGGTTGATCGTGCTCCGACGTGGTCAATAAGCTCTTGGAGATTGGTTTTGTGATTGCTAAGGCGCAACGTCGCGCATGTTTGTAGTTGGATTGCCAAAGTCATCTCCACCAAATAAATAGTTATCATCTCATCAAAATATCGGGACAACTTCACCTGTATCAATACCAATCCTCAACCGTCTTCAGCGGCTGCACACAAAAGAACAAACAACTTGCACCCAATGTCGGCAAGAGGGTTGTCAATCCCCTTGATCTCACTATTTGCAAGCAAGTGAGTTGTGTAGATAATTGTAGATAATAATTAAGTGCAAAATAAAATAAAAGGTATGAAATATCAGCAAGGTAATGATAGTGTTTGTGAATTTATAAGTGAATAGACTTGGGGACTGTAGAGTTCTCTAGTGGCATCTCTCATAAGCAAAACATACGGTGGGTAAACAAATTATGATTGGGCAATTGATAGAAAAGTGAATAATTATGCGATGTACATGACAATTATCATGTGTATATAGGCATCATGTCCATAAGAAAATATGTCGACTCTTGCCTGCACCTACTACTATTACTCCACTCCAAGAGCACTTCTATGCTTGCCTCTCTACGTATTAAGTTCATGACAAACGGGGTAATGCTTGGAAAATGATGACATGATGTAGACAAAGTAAACTCAACTAATATGAATAAAACCCATCGTTTTATCCTTAGTAGCAACAACACAAAGATGCAACTTGTCCCCTTCTGTCACTGGGATATAGAAACTCGTCAGGTTGAACCTACTACAACGCACCGCTCCCACTGAATAAATATCAATCTAGTTGGCCAAACTATCTCAATAGATCGGAGCATTACGATGCTATGATGATCATGCAAATAATAATCATAGTAATCATGTTTGACTCAAATACTTTTCATGAATAATCTGAACATAAATTCACAATTCATTGGATCCCAACAAACGCACCATATAAAGGGATTACATTGGATAGATCAAGGCAAAGATGCGATGAACATTGTATTGAAGGTCGAGAGAGAGAGATTTCCATCTAGGTACTACCTATGGACCTGTAGGTGTGAGGTGAACTACTCACACACCATGGTGAGTGAAAGTACGTTATATCGACTAGAGGGGGGGTGAATAGGCGTTTTTTACAAATTCATCACTTGAGGAATTTCAACTTGAGGAATTTGAAATGTGATGAATAACTACCAGCGGAATAAGTACTCAAATGCACGAGGAACATAGCGACAACATAGTCATCATGATGAAATGAAACATGCACAGATTACAAGTAGCGTGTTACAGGATAAGCAGGTGAGGAACAAGGTAACTTGAAGAATTTGAGGTGACGAATTTGTGAAAGTCTGCAGTCAAATTCTTCAAACAGTAAAGATCAATTTCATCAACAAGTATACGAGGAATAGAGGGGTTGAGGAAATAGAACCAGGTAGCTCGATGAAGACAATGGTTGATGACCCAGTTCCAACTGCTGTGACAGTCGTATGTCTGGTTTGGAGCGGCCTGGTATTTAAACCAGAGGACACAAAGTCCTTAACGTATTCTCCTTGAGCTAAGGTCACACGGTCCTCGCCCAACACTCGTGGTAAGTCTTTAGGGTAGACTTCCAAAACCCTCACAAACTAGTCACCCGGCGATCCACAATTTACTGTTGGATGCTCTAGACCAAGGTCACTCTGTGATCCCCAATTGACTGCAGGATGCACTAGACCATGACGCGTAACCGTCTAGAGGATACACAGTCCTCAAAGGTAACAAACGTCGGTTCTACACATGAATTTCTTCAGTGATGCTCAATCACTTTGGGTTTGGTGGTTTGGATTTGGGTTTTTCCTCACTAATGATTTTTTCTCAAAGTCCTCGGAGGATGGGTTGCTCTCAAATGACAAGTGTCAGTTCTCTCTCGGAGCAGCCAACCAACTAGTGGTTGTGGGGGATGGCTATTTATAGCCAGGGTGCAACCTGACATGATAATACATAAATGCCCCCAATGATATGAGCATTATGTGGGTATTTGTGATTGGGGACAGCTGGCGCTAAGCACAACAACGGTCGGAATTTCGAACTATGAAAGTCCTCAAACATATCATGTTCCTCACTTGTAGGGAATTCGCACTAGCGAAATCCTAACTCCTTAGTCAGATCAATTTCATCAGAGACCAGAAGAACTTCGTCTCTGTCACTGAAGAACTTGACTGAACTGCAAGAGATTTCCAAAGGCTTCATTCGAAGGATTGGATAGGTTGAGGCTTTTGGAGTTGAGCATCACTTGGAAATTTTCCTTAGTATTACCTCAGCCCCCTTTAACAGTACGGTGTTTCCTATGCCTCAAATAAAGGAAATGAAACTACGAAAACAAAAGTCTTCACGTTTCATAGTCCTCGTTCATATCTTCAAGGTCACACCAACTTCCTCATTTTCAAAGTATTCAGGTAATACCAAAGTCTTCAGCAAAGTCTTCACAAAGTCTTCACCAAAGTCTTCAATTGAAGACATACATTTTTAGGGTTCGATAATCTCCGAATATATCAAAGTCCTCATCGACTTATAGAGCCTGTGTACACTCACAAACACATTAGTTCCTTAACCTATAAGTCTTCAATACACCAAAATCACTAAGGGGCACTAGATGCACTAACAATCTCCCCTTTTTGGTGATTGATGACAAATAGGTTAAGTTTTCAATGGGGATAATACTATGAAGTGTAAATACCGAGTTTGAGGAATTTGATTGCAAGATATAGAAGAACTCCCCTTGAAGATGTGCGTATTTGAGGAATTTGCTTTGGACCGCAAATGCACATGGTAGGTTAAAAACATGGAGAACTCCCCCTATATCTTGTAATTAATGCACGCATTTAACATATGATATGAAGAATTTGAAATGCATGATGAAAATGGTGTCTGACGAAATTCAGCATGCATGCATTAAGGTGCTTGAGGAAATAAGCATGCGGAAAGCAGTTCAAAAGAGTTAGACCACCATCAGACTTAAGTTTACAACTCAACCAACAAAAGCTTCAGAAGAGCGAGAGTTGTAACTTAAACAAAAATAGCCCACATATAGAGACCCGCTTGAAGACTAACTCCAATTTTCTCCCCTTTGTCATCGAAGACCAAAAGTGATGAAAAAGTGAGGACTAACACCCCTTGAAGATTTTTATCTTGTTGGTGAGGAAGGAGCGCCAACATTGTCGGGGTCATTTGTTGATGCAGGTGTAGGGCCTGCCGCAGTGTCGTCAATGTCCTCAGCTTCATCCGTCTCACGCGATGAGAAATATGAACTTGTAACCATCTAAGGAACTTGAACCTTCTTGAATTTCTTCTGAGGAGGATGAGACCAGTCAAAGTTTTGCTGAAAGTCCATTTCTTTGAGTGCCTCAAGAGTTTTGAGGTGTGTGAGTATGGCCCATGCGCGATTGAAGATTTCATGCACATAGTAGTGATTTTTCCTCACAGAGTTCTGCATCACAGTCATGTTCTGAACAATGGAAGCCAATTGACGCTTTACCCCCTTATGATTGTGACCGGCCTTCTGATGAAGACTTATGAGAAGCTCTCGATCAGTCATCACACAAGGGGCAGAATCTTGAGGCTTTTGCGCTGAGGCCTTTGCAGCAGAATCCTGGGTTGCAGTGTCATCATTGGTGGAGAAGGATGCAACTTTGCAAAATTGTCCATCCAATGGACGAGTGCCTTCATCAATGACAGCCTTGCCTTTTCCTTCAACTGAGGAAATTGTGCTCTTGAGGACTTCAATCGGGGTCAAGAAGCCAAAATGATTCTGGAAGTCCACTTTGAAGGGAACTGAAGACTTTGATCTGATGAACTTCATTATCCAAGGTGCATAAGGCTTTAGTTCAAATGGGGCTAGCGCTGCATTCGCCAATGTCCTCATGAAGAAATCATGGAAGTTGATGGGAATCCCATGAATGATGTTGAATAACATATTCTTCATGACTCCCTCTACTTCTTCTTCTTCAGAGTTGTGACCCTTCTAAGGACATAGGGTGTTGGTGAGAATGCGGTAGACCGTCCTGGGAACATAGAGAAAATCCTTCACTAGGAAGGTTGTTCATTGAGGTTTTCCAGGAGCCAACGGCTTCATAGACACTTGCATTAGTTGGTGTGGTAGAGCAGGTTCATCAAACAGGCAGCGTGCTTCTTCTGAAGGAATTAGGACAGGGACTGATCGAAGCAATTCAGATGCTGGAGCTGTGAAGTGAGTAGATCCAGCCATCCAGTCCAAGATCCAGGAGTTGATGTCAGAGGCATCACCTGTGATGTGCAGTGTGTCATAGAATTGAAGAATTAGCTCTTCATTCAATCGCAGATGTCCAGACAGAAGGGAAGAATTCCAGCATCGTGAAGAACTGAGAGCACCGGCGTGAAGGATGGAATTGTTTCCATATCAACATGAGGAATTTGATGGTGCTCAAAGACTTTCTTCTTGTCAAACTAAACTGATGCATAGTAATTCATCTGAGTTGGAGTCCAGAATCTGGTTCGACTGGCCCTTGCTGAGTCATATGGATTAGGGCCACTGAAGAAAATGTGCTCATCGAAGAAATTGGACTTGAGGAATTTGGGGCGCTTTGAGCCTTTGAATGGAATCCTTGACTTCGGCTGAAGATTTGGCTTGAAGCGGCCCTTAATCTCCTTAGGAACACGAGCAATTTCTTCACACTGAGGAATTTGCGGAGCAATTTCCTCAGTGGCAGGTGGAGCAGCCAGGTCATCAGCTGATGCAGCTGGAATTTCTTCAGTGGCTGGAGCAGCCCTGTCATCAGATTCTTCAAGTATTTCTTCAGTCTGGGCTGGGGACTGAGGAATCACTGACAGAGGAGTGGTCATTGGGGAATTTGGGTGAGAAGCTTCCCAATATTCATCATTGATGACAGGAGTTGTATTGCCAATGTCCACATCCTCATCAATTTCTTCAACTCCAGCCTCTTCAGCAGTAAACTGAGGCTGGGGCAATGACACCGATGGGGTTGAAGCATTTGCTTCCACTTCAATTTCTTCATCAATCTGCTCTGAGGTAGCAGCAAATTGATCTTCTTCATCTTCATCATCTGGTATGACATAGTCAATGCCAAATGGAATTATCTCATAGGCTGGTGCTGTGGAGATTGGAGTGACATTGAATGGTTCAGTTGAAGGTTTTGACAGAGTCTTCGACTTCTTCATGGCTGAGGAAACTGAAGTTGAAGCTTTTCTCTTTAGTGCCTTCTTCTCAGCAGCCTTAGTTTTCTTCACTTCTGATGCAGAAGGAAGGTTCATTGTCTTCACCCTTGAAGATTTTGGAATTTTAGAGGAGGGTGAAGGGGCAACACTTTCCTCAGGTATGACTGATGCAGTCGTCCTTGTGGGTTCAGTTTCATCAGGCGCAACAGTGGAGGTTGCCTTGGCAGGTTCTTCAGTACTGTGAGTTTCTTCAGCTGCACTGACAGTTTCCTCAGCAGGCTAAGCAGTTTCTTTAGCCTAAGGAATTTGTGGTTGCGATCGAGCAGCAACCCTGGTGTTATGGTCCTTAACAACAACTTGGGCTGCCCTGACGAATCTCATGTTGGTGCCCTTCCATTCAACATCATATTTTTCTTGTTCCTCAAAGAGGGAGCGAATTTCAGACTGAACTGTGATGAGTTGATTTGGAGTCAAATTCATCACTTTATTCCTCAGAAATTTTTCTTTACGAGCCCTATTCCTCTTAGTTCTCTGAGCTTGTTCTCTTTTCCATTTTTCCTTACGAATAAAGTGAGTGAGGACATGGTCCACACCGAGAGGCAGGTTCAGTGAGGAAATTGGGGTGTTGGGATCCTCATGCCATATGTCTATGAAGTTGAGGATCATCTTGGGATCCAACAGAAGTGGAACAGAGCTACCTTTGGCTAATGCAGCTTTTTGCTGACTTTGTCTGATGATTTCTTCCAATTCTTCATCATCAGCTTCATCAGTATCCTTATATCCTAAGGGTACAATTACCACAACTTTTCTTTTGTGAGGACTTGGTCTTTGACCTCGTCCAAGAGTTTTCCTCAGTTTCAACACTGTTGGGCTTGTTGAAGACTTTGCTTGAGTAGAGGGGCTTGCAAAGACCTTTGAAGCATTTGAGAATCCCTCTGTCCTCTGGCAAGATGCAAGATGCACAGGAGTTGAGGACATTGCAGCAACAGTTGAGGACTGAGCAGTGACCGTACCAGCGACTAAGGCCTTTGAAGGCTGAGGCCTTTGAGCTTGAGGAATCTGCTGTGATGATTTTGAAGTTGAAGAATTTGACTTCACAGCAGATTTCTTCATCATCGATTTCTTAGGAGCACTTGCAGAAGCTCCGACAGAGGCAGCATCAGTAGAGTCTTCATTGAATTTCTTCACAACCTCTTTTGCTCTCTTCGCCAGCTTGGCTTGCTGTTTCTCCCATACATGAGGAAAGTCTTTACCAGTCTTGAGACTAGTGGGATCAGCAATTTGATTTTGAGCCAAGGGAGGCCTGCTGCAAGGAGGTTTCACAACGAGTTTCATCATATATTTAGGAGTGACATAATGATATTCCTTCCACTCCTTTGCCCATCTTCTCTCAATTTTCTTCAAGCAAATATTTCTCTGCTTTGTTGTTTCTTTGCCATGAATTTCTTCATCGGGTGTGCAGTATTCCTCATACAAGTCCTCAAGAATCTCAAAAGCAGTCTGCACATCAGGCTTCTTTCCACCTTTCTGTGGCTTCTTCCCATCTGCCATTTTCTTTGGCCGAGGATTCTGAATTCTTGAAGATTCTAAAGAAGTACACAGTTTTTCCTCAAGAAACGCTGCAAATGAGTTAAGTTGATGAGAACCTAGTGATTCATCAGTGGACATGTTTGTACCTGTGAACAGAGTATATGTGTGAGGAATTTGAAGAGGTCATATGCGTTCTCAGAAGTTTTTCAATAAAATCAAGTGTGACGAATTTGACCAATGGTGTCTTGAGGAATTTCACTAAGTGTTCTTTGTCTTAGGTTCCAGAGTTGTGCAAATTTTGAGGATTCACACAATTGAGGAATCTTGAAGAAAATCATAACTTAGGGAAAATCATCAAGTGTATGAACATGTAAGGTGTTTTAGAATGAGATTCTTGAAGAATAAACACCTTTGTGAAGATTTAGGAAAACTTGAAGATCAAACAAGGGTAGTAAAAATAGATTTTATTTACCCTGATGAAGAACACGACAAACTCCGAGATGAGATTGAGGAAGTTCGTCAGTCCAGATCTCCCACGCCCTAGCTTGGCAGAGGGAGACAGCTATAGCGACGGCGGGGTGAAGACTTCTGCGGCCGATGTGAGTACTACGACGGCGAAGTCGAGGTAGTGAAGCTCTTCCACACCGACGGTGATGATTTTAGCGGTGGTGCTAGGTCGGAGCTCGGGAGAGAGTAGGAGTGAGGTGTAACCGAGCATAGTGAAAGTGAAGGGGTATTTATAGCGGAGGTGAAAACCAATCTGTCCGAAGATTTTGGACAAGATTGCCCCTAACCCTTGCTCTCCACGCGACATGTGTCACCCACGTACTGAGAAGTGGCGATAGTGGGGGATCATGGGTTATCTTGTCGTGGGAATCAGAACAGTTTGAGCGGGAAACGCCGAAAATTTGATAGTGAAAATTTTAAAGTTTTCGTTCGCAAATTCTTCAGCTGTCAAGGACATAGTGAAGACTTTAAACGAGTTTCAAAGTAGAACGCATATGAAGAATTTGTGAACAAACTGGTTTGAGTTTAGCATAAAGTGGAAAGGGTCCGATCACATTCACTTAGATGAATATCAACTTGATGAATTAGCAATAAGTGAATGTTGTTGAGGACATTGAAAACTCATATACATATAAGTATATAGTCAATGAAGAACATGAGTTTCATAGTTTGAAGAATTTGAAAAGGTGAGGAATTTGCAAACTTGAGGAATTTGAAAATTTGAAGAATTTGCAAATTGACGAAAAACTCAACTTTGAATAATTTCAACTATTGTTGGTGGCGTGACCCACCGTATAAGAATGATGACTTCAGACACCGCATACAATTGTCGTAAGGTTCTGAGAATCAAATTCTTCATTAATTTCTTCACACTTAGAGGGTTATTTTTCATTGATTTGAAGAAAACATTACTTCGTGTGTTGCACATCTAAGCCATCAATTTTGCATAAGTGTTAGGATGTGTGTACTTTTTCAAAGAACATTCGAAGATTCTAAGATATTTAGCTCACACCACAACTTGCAAAATCTCTTTTCATCCAAGGGCTTTGTGAAGATATCTGCTAGTTGTTCTTCAGTGGGAATGTGGTCGATGGAGATGTCGCCCTTGAGTACATGATCTCGAAGAAAGTGATGCTGAATTTGGATGTGCTTGGTGTTGGAATGCTAAACTGGGTTGTAAGCAATCTTGATGGCACTCTCGTTGTCGCAGTAGATAGGCACATTCTTCAACTTGATGCCGTAGTCCTTGAGGGTTTGCTTCATCCACAACAACTGAGTGCAACATGAACCAGCAGCAATGTACTCAGCTTCAACAGTAGATAGTGACATGCAATTCTGCTTCTTCGAGGACCAACAGACTAAGGATCATTCGAGGAAATGACATGTGCCTGAGGTTGACTTGTGATCCACACGATCCCCAGCATAGTCAGCATCAGAGTATCCGACGAGGTGAAGATTTGATCCCTTGGGATACCATAATCCAAGCGTTGGTGTGTGAGATAAGTATCAAAAAATATGTTTCACAACCTTATGGTGTGATTCCTTCGGTGTTGCTTGGAATCGGGCACACATGTAAACACTCAGCATAATATCAGGCCTAGATGCACATAGATACAATAATGAGCCAATCATGGAGCGATATACCTTCTGATCGAAATCTTTACCATTTTCATCAGTGTAGAGGTGGCCTTTTGAAGGCATTGGAGTTTTGACGCCTTTGCAATCTTGCATGTCAAATTTCCTCAGAACATCATTGAGGTATTTCTCTTGAGATATGAAGATGCCATTGTCTTGCTGATGAATTTGAAGACCTAAGAAGAATTTCAACTCTCCCATCATAGACATTTGATATTCTTCACTCATCATATAGGCAAATTCATCACTATAACATTTGTCAGTACAGCCAAAGATAATATTGTCTACGTATATTTGGCATATGAATAGTTCATTGTCATAGGATTTTGTGAAAAGAGTTGGGTCGGGTGAACCGGATTTGAAGCCTTTCTTCATGAGGAACTCTTTCAGAGTGTCATACCACGCCCGAGGGGCCTGCTTGAGGCCATAGAGCACCTTGTTGAGTCTGAAGACTTTGTCAGGATGCTTAGGGTCTTCAAAACCTGGGGTTGAGCAACATATACTTCTTCCTCAAGCTTACCATTGAGGAATGCCCTTTTCACATCCATTTGATATAAGATGATATCATGATGGTTAGCATAAGCAAGCAATATGCGAATAGCTTCAAGTCTAGCAACAGGTGCAAAAGTTTCATCAAAGTCAATTCCTTCAACCTGTGTGTAGCCTTGAGCTACAAGACGAGCCTTATTCCTCACCACAAGGCCATTTTCATCTTGCTTGTTGCGGTAGATCCACTTGGTACCTATGATGTTATGCTTGCGAGGATCTGGCCGCTTGACAAGTTCCCACACGTTGTTGAGCTTGAATTGATGCAATTCCTCTTGCATAGCTTAAATCCACTTAGGCTCCTTGAATGCTTCATCAACTTTCGTGGGCTCTATGATAGAGACAAAAGCAAAGTGCCCACAAAATTTAGTCAAATGTGAAGCTCTTGAGCGAGTGAGGGGACCTGGTGCATTGATGTCATCGATGATTTTGTCAATCTGCACTTCATTTGCAACACTTGGGTGAGCAGGTTGACATGGCTGAGGATTTTCATCAGCACCATTTTCTTCAGGTATATCAGCATGAATGTCTTCATTCGTTGGAATGACTTCCTCAGTGGGTATGACGTCTTTAGTAGCCTTCAGCTTAATGGATTCCTTAGGAGACTGTTCGTCTAGCACAGAAGGCAGGTGCTCTACTTGCGAGCCGTCAGTTTCATTGAACCACACATCTACAGTTTCAACAACCTTGTGCTGGTAGGTGTTGAAGACTCTGTAGGTGTGCGAGTCCTTGCCGTAACCAAGCATAAAACTTCATGTGATTTCGGTGCAAATTTAGACCTGTGGTGAGGATCTCTAATCCAGCATTTTGCACCGGAGACTTTGAGATGACTTACATTGGGTTTGTTGCTAGTCATAAGTTCATACGAATCTTCTTGAAGAATTTGTGAAGATATACCCTGTTGATGATGTGGCATGCAGTATCAATTGCCTTAGGCTAGAAGCGACAAGGAGTCTTGTATTCATCAAGCATGGTGCGAGCCATCTCAACAAGAGTCCTGTTCTTGCGCTCCACGACGCCGTACTGCTGAGGAGTATAAGGGGAAGATAACTCATGAGTAATACCAAGTTCATCAAGATATTCATCAAGATTGGTGTTCTTGAACTCAGTCCCATCATCACTCCTGATATGCTTGATCTTGACGCTGAAGTTCGTGGAGGCCCTTGAAGCAAATCGTCTGAAGACATCCTGCACTTCAGACTTGTACAGAATAATATGTACCCAAGTGTAACAAGAGTAATCATCAAAAATGACAAAGCCATACAAACTTGAACAATTTTTTAGTGTGGAGTAATGAGTGGGGCCCAAGAGATCCATGTGAAGCAATTTAAAGGGTCGAGTCGTGGTCATGATTGTCTTTGAGGGGTGCTTGGATCTGGTCATCTTCCCAGAATCACATGCACCACAAAGGTGGTCCTTGAGGAATTTGACACCTTCTATGCCAATGACATGTTTTTTCTTCACGAGTGTGTGCAAGTTCTTCATACCAGCATGTCCAAGTCGTCGATGCCACATCCAGCCTTTTGAGGACTTTGCAAGTAGGCATGTGGCAGACTGAGGACCTATAGAGAAATCAACATTATACAAGTCTCCTCTCCTAAAGCCTTCGAAGACTTTGGAATTGTCAGATTCCATGATGACAACACAACAATATTTTCCAAATACGACAACCATATCAAGATCAAAAAGCATTGAGACAGACATAAGGTTGAACCCAAGGGATTCGACAAGCATCACCTTATCCATGGTTCGGTCCTTTGTGTTTGCAACCTTACCTAGACCCAATACCTTACTTTTTTCCTTTGTCAGCGTAGGTGATATGCTTCAGATGAGATGGAGCAAGTGGCAAACTCATCAGTAGATTCTTGTCACCAGTCATGTGGCAAACCCACTCAGTAGCTTTTGGAGGATCATCCTGCAGATGAATTAGTACAACTTACAAACTCGTATGCTTTAGATTGAAGAATATGACATCAATTTCATCAAACAAAATTTCATCACACAATATAGTAAGCGAGTAGTGTGAGGCCGTGTGAAATGAGGAATTCATTTCTACATAGTTAGCTTGCGTCCTTTCAAGCATTTCCTCAGGTCTCCAGCAAATTCATCAGATGTTCAAGTTCATATGGAGACCTGACCCTGCATAAGAAATTAGTCCAATTTCTTCACCACCCACATCTGGAGGGGTGGCAAAGAGTTTCATTTTGCGAGCACCATATGAGAAGGAGGCATTGAAGCAAGTGCGCTTCGTTTCACAGGGCGAGGGTTAGAGTACTCATATGAATAAGCAGATAAATTCTTCGAGGACTTATGAACATAATGATTTGAATAATAATGCACATATTCATAACTCTTAGATTTTCCCTGCGAAACAGAGGCATTAGCACGAGAATGATATTTTTGACCATTTGAGGAATTTGGTCCAGGTGAAGACTTTGGTCCATATGAGGAATTTGATCTAGGGTTCCTGTTCTTCATGAGTGGTGTCATGAGGACATTCACTTGAAGATTTTGTAGGTAGCTCTTGGGAACCCATATTTTCTTCATAGGAGAACCATTCCTGCTGTTAGTTCCAACAAATCTAGCAAATAATTCACCTTTCTGATTTTTGAAGAATTTGTAGTTGGAGTCAAGTGACTCATCAGAGGAATATGAAGTTTCACAAGTAAAGCCAGATAAAGTGGATGGATCTATAGGAGGTGCTTTTGCAGCAACCCATGAGGTTTTGGGGTACTGCTCAGGTGTCCAGTAGGATCCATCAGCATTGAGTTTCCTCACAAAGGCAATACCCTCTTTCCTAGGGTTCCTGTTTAGAATCTGCTTTTTGAGGACATCGCAAAGGGTTTGATGACCTTTGAGACTTTTGTACATGCCTATCACATACAATTCCTTCAACCCTGCATTTTTGTCAGTGATACTTGTGGTATCCTCAGATGAGGAATTTGAGACCATTGGAATAGTTGAAGAATTTGTAGCAATAGAAGCATTTGAACATTCAGGTGAAGAATTAGCAGTTTCACGTTCGATGCATTTCAAACAAGGTGGAACAAATTCTTCCTGAGTGGTACTGATCTATTGAGCCAGTAAGGAATCATTTTGCCTTTGGAGATCCTCATGTGACACCCTTAGTTTCTCAAGATCTTGCTTTCTATGAAGAAATTCATAAGAAAGCTTCTCATGATTGGCTAAGAGAGCATCATGGTGACTCTGAATTTTATCATACTTTGTCTGAAGTCTTTTGAGATCGTTAGACAGAGTTTGAGTCTGATCCACTTCATCGTTCAACAGATCATCACTTTTGTCTAGCATTTTCTGAAGCTTTTCAAGTGCATTTTGTTGCTTAGTGGAAAGTTTAACAAGTTTAGCATGGTTAGGTTTCACATATTCATCAGATTCACCTTCACTTGATTCAGATGAGGAATGATGTTTGTGTACCTTTGAGCCTTTTTCCATGAAGCAATAGGTGGGAGCATAATCATCATTGCTGACGTCAGAGTCCTTGGAGTAGCCATTTTCTTCATCGTTGAAGATGGACTTGCTGACGAAAGCAGTGGTGAGAGCAAGGCTTGCAACACCAGATTCTGATTCCACCTCCGATTCTTCCTCTTCTTCATATTCTTCAAATTCTTCTTCAGAATCCATTTCCTTGCTGATGAAAGCTCGAGCCTTTTTGGAACCATTCTTCTTGTGCTTTGAGGACTTTGAAGATGAGGACTTTGCAGATGAGGACTTTGAAGATTTCTTCTTTTCTTCGAGTCATCAGAACTATCATCCTTGTATTTCTTCTTCTTCTTTGATTCTTTTTCCCAGAGAGGACAGTGAGAGATGAAGTGACCAGGTTTCGTGCAACGGTGACAGGTTCTTTTCTTGTAGCCATTTGAGGAATCTGATTTCCTCAAGCCACTCTTTGATGACCTTCCAAATCCACCTCTCCTTGAGAACTTCTGGAATTTCCTCACAAGCATTGTAGCTCCTGACTTAGTTCTTCAGGATCACCAAGACTACTATCAGAATCTTCGCCTTCGGATGAGGAAATTGCTCTTGCCTTCAGAGCACTAGATCTTCCATAGCTTGTCCCGTAAAGGTCTCTCTTCTCAGCTTGTTGGAATTCATGAGTATTGTGTCTCTCAAGAATAACAGCAGGATCAAGTGACTTGTAGTCTCCACGTTCTTGAATCATCAAAGCCAGAGTATCGAATGAGGAATCAAGAGATCTTAGCAGTTTCTTCACCACTTCATGGTCAGTGATATCAGTGGCACCCAGTGCTTGAAGCTCATTGGAGATATTAGTGAGACGATCAAAAGTTTGCGGAACATTTTCATTGTCAAGTCTCTTGAAGCGGGTGAAGAGATTGCAAAGAACATCAACACGAGAGTCACGTTGAGTGGAAACACCTTCGTTGACTTTGGACAACCTATCCCAGATAAGCTTAGCAGACTCCAAAGCACTCACTCTGCCATACAAGTAGCATGTTACAGGATAAGCAGGTGAGAAACAAGGTAACTTGAAGAATTTGAGGTGAGGAATTTGTGAAAGTCTTCAGTCAAATTCTTCAAATAGTAAAGATCAATTTCATCAACAAGTATACGAGGAATAGAGGGGTTGAGGAAATAGAACTAGGTAGCTCGATGAAGACAATGGTTGATGACCCAGTTCCAACTGCTATGACAGTCGTACATCTGGTTTGGGGCATCCTGGTAGTTAAACCAGAGGACACACAGTCCCAAGACACACAGTCCTTATCGTATTCTCCTTGAGCTAAGGTCACACAGTCCTCGCCCAACACTCGTGGTAAGTCTTCAGGGTAGACTTCCAAAACCCTCACAAACTGGTCACCCGGTGATCCATAATTTACTGCTGGATGCTCTAGACCAAGGTCACTCCATGATCCCCAATTGACTGCAGAATGCACTAGACCATGGCGCCTAACCGCTGGAGCATACATAGTCCTCAAAGGTAACAAACGTCGCTTCCACACAAGAATTTCTTCAGTGATGCTCAATCACTTTAGGTTTGGTGGTTTAGATTTGGGGTTTTCCTCACTGATGATTTTCTCTCAAAGTCCTTGGAGGATGGGTTGCTCTCAAATGACAAGTGCCAGTTCTCTCTCAGAGCAGCCAACCAACTAGTGGTTGTGGGGGGTGGCTATTTATAGCCAGGGTGCAACCTGACATGATAAGACATAAATGCCCCCGATGATATGACCGTTATGTGGATATTTGTGATTGGGGACAGCTGGCACTAAGCACAACAACGGTCGGAATTTCGAACTATGAAAGTCCTCAGACATATCATGTTCCTCACGTGTAGGCAATTCGCACTGGTGAAATCCTAAGTCCTTAGTCAGACCAATTTCATCAGAGACCAGAAGAACTTCGTCTCTGTCATTGAAGAACTTGACTAAACTGCAAGAGATTTCCAAAGGCTTCACTCGAAGGATTATGAAGTGTGAATGCTGCCTAACATATTTATCAATGCAACCTTCTTATTGTGGAAAGAATTTTCGGATCCATAAGACTCAAAACAAAAGCTTAAAGTTGACATAAAAACAGTAATATTTCAAGCATTCTAACAAAGCAATTGTGTCTCTTCAAAATAACATGGCAAAAGAAAGTTATCCCTACAAAATCATATGGTCTGGCTATGCTCCATCTTCCCCACACAAAATATTTATATCATGCACAACCCTGATGACAAGTCAAGCAATTGTTTCACACCTTTTATGTTCCCAAACCTTTTCAACTCTTACGCAATACATGAGCGTGAGCCATGGATATAACACTATAGGTGGAATAGAATATGGTGGAGGTTGTGAACAAAAGGAGAAGATAGTCTCACATGAACTAGGCATATCAACGGGCTATGGATATGACCATTAATAGATATCAAGGTGAGTGAGTAGGGATTGCCATGCAATGGATGCACTAGAGCTAGAAGTGTATGAAAGCTCAAAATAAACTAAGTGGGTGTGCATCCGACTCGCTTGCTCATGAAGACCTAGGACAATTTGAGGAAGCCCATCATATACAAGCCAAGTTCTACAATGAAAAATTCCCACTAGTATATGAAAGTGACAATATAGGAGACTCTCTATATGAAAAACATGGTGCTACTCTGAAGCACAAGTGTGGAAAGGATACTAGCATTGCCCCTTCTCTCTTTTCTCTCATCATTTTTTATTTCCCCTTTTTTCATTTTTTGGTGGGCATCTTTGGCCTCTTTTTTTATTTGGGATTCTCTGGCCTCTTTTTTTTGTAAAGTCCGGAGACTCATCCCAACTTGTGAGGGAATCCTAGCTTCCATCATCCTTTCCTCACATGGGACAATGCTCTAATAATTACAATCATCACACTTTTATTTACTTACAACTCAAGAATTACAACTCGATACTCAAAATATGACTCTATATGAATGCCTCCGGTGGTGTATCGGGATGTGAAATGATCTAGCATAGCAAATGACATAAAAAATGGACAAGCCATGAAAACATCATGCTAGCTATCTTACGTTCATGCAAAGCAATATGACAATGATGATGCGTGTCATAAACGGAACGATGGAAGTTGCATGGCAATATATCTCGGAATGGCTATGGAAATGCCATAATAGGTAGGTATGGTGGATATTTTTAGGAAGAACATATGGTGGGTTTATTGCACCGGCGAAAGTTGTGCGGTACTAGAGAGGCCAGCAAAGGTGAAGGGTGAGAGTGCGTATAATCCATGGACTCACATTAATTATAAAGAACTCACATACTTATTGCAAAACTCTATTAGTTATCGAAACAAAGTATTAGATGCATGCTCCTAGGGGAGAGGTTGGTAGGAGTTAACCATCGCGCGCTTCTGACCCTCACACAAAGGATGACAATCACTAAACAAATCATGCTCCGACTTCGATACATAATGGTTCACCGTACGCGCATGCTACAAGAATCACAAACTTCAACACAAGTATCTCTTCCAATTCAGAACTACTCACTAGCATGACTTTAATATCACCATCTTTATATCTCAAAACTTTGTGCAAGGAATCAAATTTCTCATAGTATTCAATGCACTTCATATGAAAGTTTTAATTATATCCCTCTAGGATGCCCATTATATTAGGACTATTCATAACCTAAGAAAATTACCACACTGTTTTAGAGACTCTCAAAATAATATAAGTGAAGCATGAGAGTTCAACAATTTCTATAAAATGAAATAACCGCCATGCTCTACAAAGATATAAGTGAAGCACTAGAGAAAAAGACAAAACTACTCCAAAATATATAAGTGAAGATAAATGAGTAGTCAAACAATTAAGTAGATATGTGAGGAATTTCTCTCTATATATCAATAAAGATTTTAAGATCTGAATATTTTATTTAAACAACAAGCAAAACAAAAATAGCACTTCAAGAATAGCACATATCATGTGAACGAATAAAAATTTAGGCTCAACATAGGCTAACCGAAAATTGTTGATGAAGAGATGTGTGATGCGTAGCATCCACAATCTTAGATTCTTGAAAGTTATTGAAATATTTACTTGGGGTACCTTGGGCATCCCCAAGCTTGAGGTTTTGTATCTCGTTCAATCCCCTCATATCCTAGTTTCACCTATTCTCAAAAACATCTTCCACACAAAACTTGAAAAGAACTCGTGAGATAGGTTAGTACACATAAGAATAAATCAACACTTCATGTACTGCCAAGACAAGTTTCATAATAATTTTCAAACATTAGGTACTGTATACTATCGTTTCCACAATTTATATCTACCATTATAGGCTATGGAAACTATAGGATAAGTAGATAACAAAACTATGACAGCAATCTGCCCAAACAGAATAGTCTGTAGCAATTTATGAAAACAGTGTACTTATGTAACTCAAAAAATTATAAAAATATAGTAAATGCTATATAATTTATATTAAAACACTGTGTAGAAATTTCAGAAACTTTAAACCTTCCAGTAAAATATGAATATTCAAATGCTACAGCAGAAGTTTCTGTTTTCACACAGCATACATCAAAACATGCAACGCAAGCATCCTAGGGAAATTCTTGGAACTTTTTATTGAAAAATAAGAGTATAAATAACATCTAACAGAGAAAATAAAAATAAAATTACGATCCAAGCAAAACTCATATTATGTGATGAATAAAAATATAGCTCCAAGTAAGATATACCGATAGTGTTGAAGACGAAAAAGAGGGGATGCCTTCTAGGGCATCCCCAATCTTAGACGCTTGAGTCTTCCTTGAATATTAACTTGGGTTGCCTTGGTCATCCCCAATCTTAGGTTCTTGTCACTCCTTATTCTCCTCATATCGGTGTCTCACCCAAAACTTGAAAACATCAATCACACAAAACTTAACGGAACTTTGTGAGAAGGGTTAGTGTAGTAAAGATAAATCATGCACTAAGGTACTGTAAAGACAAGATTCATAATTGTTCCCACATGATGCCTACTATATTCCATCATTCCCACAATTTATATTACTGAATATAAGCTATAGGAACACTTGAAACAAGCAAACTATGCATGCAAAACAGAATCTGTCAAAAACAGAACAGTCTGTAAAGATCTGAATGATCACCATACTTCCCTAACTGTAAAAATTCTGAAAAATTAGAAAAACTCAAGGAATTAGCATATAAACTTTTTTTCAAAACCGTATGCAAAACTTTCTGTTTTTTGCACAGAATCAAACAAGCAAGTATCCACACTATCCCAAAGGCTTTACCTGGCACTTTATTAAACAAAAGACACAAAACATGATTACTAAAGTAGCTTAATCATGTGAACACACAAAAGCATAAAGTAAAGGTGTTGGGTTTTCTCCCAACAAGAGCTTTTCTTTAATTCCTTTTAGCTAGGCATGATGATTTCAATGATGCTCGTATAGGAAATAGTATTTGAGACAAGCAAAAGAGCATCATGAATCACATGACAAGCACATTTAAGTCTAACCCACTTCCTATGCATAGGTATTTTGTGAGAAGACAATTTATGGGAACAAGAATCATCTAGCATAGGAAGGTAAAACAAGCACAACTTCAAAACTTTCAACACATAGAGAGGAAACTTGTTATTATTGCAATTCCTACAAGCATATGTTCCTCCCTTATAATAATTTTCAGTAGCATCATGAAGGAATTACACAATATAAACAACACATAAAACATTCTTTTCACGATCTACAAGCATAGAAATTTTATCGCTCTCCACATAGGCGAATTTCTTCTCATTCATAGTAGTGGGAGCAAACTCAACAAAATAGCTATCATGAGATACTTGATTGACATAACCACATTGAATATTAAAATCATGATGAAAAGTTTCATGGTTATCATTGCTATTTATAGCATACACGTCATCACAATAATCATCATAGGTAGTAGGCATGTCATGATCATAAAAGTTTTGCTCATCAAAACTTGGGGGACTAAAAATATCTTATTCACCAAACATAGCATCCCCAAGCTTGTGGCTTTGCATATCGTTAGCATCATGAATATTCAGAGAATTCATACTAAAATATTGCAATCATTCTCATCACTCAAAGATTTAGTGCCAAACATTTTAATAACTTCTTCTTCTAACACCTGAGCACAATTTTGCTTTCCATCATTTTCATGGAAGATATCAAAAAGATGAAGCATATGAGGCAACGTCAATTCCATTTTTATTGTTTTCTTTTATAAAACCAAACTAGTGAAAAACAAGAAACTAAAAGATTTAATTGCAATATCTAAAGATATACCTTAAAGCACTCACCTCCCTGGCAACGGCGCCAGAAAAGAGCTTGATGTCTACTACACAACCTTCTTCTTGTAGACTCGTGTTGGGCCTCCAAGCACAAAGTTTTGTAGGACAACTACAATTTTCCCTCAAGTGGATGACCTAAGGTTTATCAATCTGTGGGAGGTGTAGGATGAAGATGGTCTCTCTCAAACAACCCTACAACCAAATAACAAAGAGTCTCTTGTGTCCCCAACACACCCAATACAATGGTAAATTGTATAGGTGTAGTAGTTCGGCGAAGAGATTGTGATACAAGTGCAATATGGATGGTAGATATATGTTCTTGTAATCTAAAAATATAAAAACAACAAGGTAAAAAATAGTAAATAGCAAGCAAAATGTTGTATAAATGCTTGGACACAAGGCCTAGGGTCCATACTTTCACTAGTGTAATTTCTCTCAACAATGTTGGCATAGTTGAATCAGATGTAAATACCTCTCGTGCGACAAAGAGTTCACTCCAAAGTCACAAATAGTGTAGAACTAACGAAGAAATTATTGTAGGGTACGAAACCACCTCAAAGTTATCTTTTTCGATCAATCTTACGAGCTATCCCTATAAGTGTCATAAACAGCCCTAGAGTTTGTACTAAAATAATACCTTAAGATACACATCAACCAAAACCCTAATGTGACCTAGATACTCCAATGTCACCACAAGTACCCATGGGCTTGATTATACGATGTGCATCACATAATTTCAGATTCATCATGTTCAATCCAACACAAAGAACTTCAAAGAGTGCCCCAAAGTTTCTACTGGAAAGTCAAGCCAAAAACGTGTGCCAACCCCTATGCATAGATTCCCAAGGTCATGGAACTCGCAAGGTGATCACCAAAACATACATCAATTGGATCAATAGAACATACCATTGTCACCATAGATATCCCGTCGCAAGACATACATCAAGTGTTCTCAAATCCTTAAAGACTCAATCCGATAAGAAAACTTCAAAGGGAAAACTCAATTCATCACAAGAAGATAGAGAGGAGAAAACTCCATATGATTCAATCTATATCAATAAAGCTCGCGGTACATCAAGATCGTGCCATCTCAAGAACACAAGAGAGGGGGATCAAACATATAGCTACTGGTGCATACCCTCAGCCCCGAGGGTGAACAACCCCCTGTTGGAAATATGCCCTAGAGGCAATAAATAAAGTGTTTATTATTGTATTTCCTTGTTCATGATAATCGTTTATTATCCATGCTATAGTTGTATTAATTGGAAACATGGATACATGTGTGGATACATAGACAAACACAATGTCCCTAGTATACCTCTACTGAACTAGCTCGTTGATCGAAAGATGGTTAAGGTTTCCTAGCCATGGACATGAGATGCCATTTGATAACGGGATCACATCATTAGGAGAATGATGTGATGGACAAGACCCAAACTACAAACGTAGCTTATGATCGTGTCAGTTTATTGCTACTGTTTTCTGCATGTCAAGTATATGTTCCTATGACCATGAGATCATGCAACTCATAGATATCGTAGGAGTACCTTGTGTGTATCAAACGTCGCAACGTAACTAGGTGACTATAAAGGTGCTCTACTGGTGTCTCCGAGGGTGTATGTTGAGTTGGCATAGATCAAGACTGGGATTTGTTACTCCGTGTGACGGAGAGGTATCTTAGGGCCCACTCAGTAATACAACATCACAATAAGCCTTGCAAGCAATGTGACTAAGTGTTAGTTATGGGATCTTGTATTATGGAACGAGTAAAGAGACTTGCCAGTAACGAGGTTGAACTAGGTATGGAGATACCGACGATCGAATCTTTGGCAAGTAACATACCGAAGAACAAAGGGAACATCATACGGGATTAACTGAATCCTTGACATAGAGGTTCGACCGATAAAGATCTTCGTAGAATATGTAGGAACCAATGTGGACATCCATGTCCCGCCATTGGTTATTGACCGTAGAGGTGTCTCGGTCATGTCTACATAGTTCTCGAACCCGCAGGGTCTGCACACTTAAGGTTCGGCCACGTGCTACCCGTTCCTCCAGTGCATAGTTTCTCTTCTAGATCGGTTTTCTGCAGTGCTTAGGCGAAGCCCTGCCAGAATTGCTGCACCACCATCGCCGGAGCGCCGTCAGGCTGCCGGAGAACTCTTCTTCCTCTCCACTCCTTCTTGCTGGATCAAGACGGTGGAGATCATCATCAAGCTATACGTGTGCTGAATGCGGAGGTGTCGTTCGTTCGGTGCTAGATCGGAAGGATCGTGATCAAGTTCGTGAGACGGATCGTGATCAAGTTCGTGGGACGGATCATGATCGGATCGCGGGACGGATCATGATTGGATCGCGAGACGGATCGTGATTGGATCGCGAGACGCACGGCGATTTGGATCACGAAGACGTTCGACTACACCAACCGCGTTTATTAACGCTTCCCGCTTAGCGATCTACAAGGGTATGCAGATCCACTCTCCCTCTCATAGGTGCTCGTCACCATGGATAGATCTGCGTGTGCGTAGGAAATTTTTTGTTTCCCATGCAACATTCCCTAACAGTGGCATCATGAGCTATGTCTATGTGTTGATGAGATCTCGAGTAGAACACAAAAGGTTTGTGGGCGTTGATGCTTAGATTGCTTCCTCCCTTGGTCGGATTTTGGTTCAGCAGTATTGTGAGATGAAGCGGCCCGGACCAACATTACTCGTACGCTTACGAGAGACCGGTTCCCTCAACGCAACTTTTTTCCTAGATGGCTTGCGGGTGGCAGTTTCTCTCACTTTAGTTGGATCGGATTCGACAAAGGCGGTCCTTGAGAAGGTTGAAAAGCAAATTATGTATCACCGTTGTGGTTTATGCGTAGGTGAGAATCGTTCTTGCTAGAAACCCGTAGCAGCCATGTAAAACATGCAACAACAATTATAGGATGTCTAACTTGTTTTTGCAGGGTATGTTGTGATGTGATATGGCCAATTACATGATGTGATATATATGATGTATGAGATGATCATGTGATGTATAGAATTTCACGACTTGCATGTCGATGAGTACTGCTACCGGCAGGAGCCATAGGGTTGTCTTTAATTATTGTATGACCTGCGTATCAATCATTAAGAGCTATGTAACGCTTTACTTTATCGCTAAACGGTAGAAATAGTAGTAGAAGCATGCAGGGCGTGACAACCTCGATGGTGACACGTTGATGGAGATCAAGATGATGGAGATCATGGTGTCGTGCCGGTGACGATGAAGATCATGCCGGTGCTTTCAAGATGGAGATCTAAAGCACAAGTTCATGGCCATATCATGTCACTTATGAATTGCATGTGATGTTAATCCTTTTATGCACCTTGTTTTGCTTAGTACGACGGTAGCATTATAAGGTGATCCCTCACTTAAAATTTCAAGATAAAATTTTGTTTTCCCCGAGTGTGCACCGTTGCGAAAGTTCGTCGTGTTGAGACACCACGTGATGATCGGGTGTGATAGACTCTACGTTCACATACAACGGGTGCAAGCCAGTGTTGCACGTGCAGAACACTTGGGTTAAACTTGACGAGCCTAGCATGTACAGACATGGCCTCGGAACACAAGAGACCGAAAGGTCGAACATGAGTCATATAGTAGATATGAACAACATAATGATGTTCACCATTGAAGCCACCTCAACTCACGTGATGATCGGACTTGAGTTGGTGGATTTGGATCATGTGACACTCAGATGACCTGAGGGATGTCAATTTGAGTGGGAGCTTTAGTATTTTGATTAACTAAACTCATTATCTTGAACAATAGTCTAAGTGAACTTTGCATATTTATGTTGTAGATCAATGGCTCGCGCAGTAGCACCCCTGAATTTTAATGCGTTCCTAGAGAAAGCTAAACTGAAAGATGATGGAAGTAACTTTGTTAACTGGACCCGTAATCTGAGGATTATCCTCAAGGCTTCCCAGAAATCATATGTCCTTGATGCACCGCTTGGTGACCAACCAGAAGACATGACCTCCGAAGATGTTAAGAACGCTTGGGAGGCACGTACTGGAGATTACTCAATAGTTTGGTGTGCAATATTTTATGGCCTAGAACCATGACTTCAAAGACGTTTTGAACGTCATGGAGCATATGAGATGTTCCAGGAGTTGAAGTTTATCTTTCAGAAGAACGCCTGGATCGAGAGGTATGAAACCTCCGATAAGTTCTATGCTTGCAAGATGGAGGAGAACAGGTCTATCAGTGAACATATACTCAGAATGTCTGGGTATTCAACTCGTCTAGCAGAGTTGGGAATTGCCGTTCCGCCAGAGGCGATCACTGATAGAGTTCTTCAATCACTGCCACCTAGTTACAAGAGCTTTGTGATGAACTGTAACATGCACGGGATGAACATGTTAGTCGCCGAGCTGTTTGCGATGCTAAAAGTCACTGAGTCTGAAATCCAGAAAGAACATCAAGTGTTGATGGTCAATAAAACCACTAGTTTCAAGAAAAATGGCAAAGTCAAGGGCAAGGGCAAGAAGGGTAAAACCAAGAAGGATGGCAAAGCAGTTGCTACTCCTGCAAAGAAGCTCAAGCATGGACCCAAGCGAGAAACTGAGTGCTTTCATTGCAAGGGAACTGGTCACTAGAAGCGGAACTGCCCCAAGTACCTGGCTGACAAGAAGGCGGCCAACGAAAAACAAGGTATATATGATATACATGTTATTAATGTGTACCTTACTAGCTCTCGTAGTAGTGCCTGGGTATTTGATACCGGTTCAGTTGCTCACATTTGCAACTCAAAGCAGGAACTACAGAATAAACGAAGGCTGGCAAAGGACGAAGTGACGATGCGCGTGGGAAATGGTTCCAAGGTTGATGTGGTCGCCGTCGGCACGCTCTCTCTTCTATTACCATCGGGATTAGTGATGAACCTGAATAATTGTTATTTAGTGCCTGCGTTAAGCATGAACATTATATCTAGATCTTGTTTATTGCGAGAGGTTACTCATTTAAATTAGAAAATAAAGGTTGTTCTATTTATATGAGTAATATCTTTTATGGATATGCACCCAATGTGAGGGGTTTATTCATATTGAATCTTGATAGTGATGATACACATGTTCATAATATTGATGCCAAAAGATGTAGAGTTGATAATGATAGTACCACTTTCTTGTGGCACTACCGTTTAGGTCATATTGGTGTAAAATGCATGAGGAAGCTCCATGCTGATGGACTTTTGGAGTCACTTGATTTTGAATCACTTGACACATGTGAACCATGCCTCATGGGCAAGATGACTAAAACGCCGTTCTCTGGAACAATGGAACGGGCAAGTGACTTATTGGAAATCATACATACTGATGTGTGCGGTCCAATGAATGTTATAGCGCATGGTGGATATCGTTATTTTCTGACCTTCACTGATGACTTAAAGTAGATATGGGTATATTTACTTGATGAAACACAAGTCTGAAACGTTTGAAAAGTTCAAGCAATTTCAGAGTGAAGTTGAGAATCATCATAACAAGAAGATTAAGTTCCTGTGATCTGATCGAGGAGGTGAATATCTGAGTTTTGAGTTTGGCAATCACTTAAGACAATGTGGAATTGTTTCACAGTTGACACCGGCCGGAACACCACAACATAATGGTGTATCCGAACGTCGTAATCGAACCTTATTAGATATGGTGCGTTCTATGATGTCTCTTGCTGATTTGCCACTGTTGTTTTGGGGTTATGCATTAGAGACAGCTGCATTCACTTTAAATAGGGAACCATCAAAATCCGTTGAGACGACGCCATATTAACTATGGTTTGGCAAGAAGTCAAAGTTGTTGTTTCTTAAAGTTTGGGGATGTGATGCTTATGTCAAAAAGCTTCAGCCTGAAAAGCTGGAACCCAAAGCGGAGAAATGTGTCTTCATAGGATACCCGAAAGAGATAGTCGGGTATACCTTCTATCTCAGATCTGAAGGCAAAGTGTTTGTCGCTAAGAACGGAACATTTCTTGAGAAAGAGTTTCTCTCGAAAGAATTGAGTGTGAGGAAAATAGAGCTTGATGAGGTTATTGAACCTTTACTTCAACCAGAAAGTAGCACAACACAGAAAGATGTTTCTGTGGAACCTACGACGGTAGAAGAGGAAGTTAATGATGATGATCATGAAGCTTCGGATCAAGCTGCTATTGAACCTCGTAGGTCGACAAGGCCGCGTACTACCCCTGAGTGGTACGGCAACCCTGTCTTGGAGGTTATGTTGTTGGACAACAATGAACCTATGAGTTATGAAGGAGCAGTGATGGGCCCGGATTCTAAGAAATGGTTAGAGGCCATGAAATCCGAGATGGGATCCATGTATGAAAACAAAGTATGGACTTTGGAAGTATTACCTGAAGGGCGAAAGGCCATTCAGAACAAATGGATCTTTAAGAAGAAGACAGACGCGGACGGTAATGTCACCGTCTATAAAGCTCGACTTGTGGCAAAGGGTTTTTCACAAGTTCAAGGAGTTGACTACGATGAGACTTTCTCACCCGTAGTGATGCTTAAGTCTGTCAGAATCATGTTAGCAATAGCTGCTTATTTCGACTATGAAATTTGGCAGATGGATGTCAAAACAATGTTTCCTTAACGGTTTCCTTAAGGAAGAGTTGTATATGATGCAACCCGAAGGTTTTGTCGATCCAGAGAATGCTGACAAAGTTTGCAAAATCCAGCGATCCATTTATGGACTGGTGCAAGCATCTCGGAGTTGGAATAAGCGCTTTGATGAGGTGATCAAAGTGTTTGAGTTTATACAAGTTTACGGAGAAGCTTGTATTTACAAGAAAGTGAGTGGGAGCTCTATAGCGTTTCTAGTATTATATGTGGATGACATATTGCTGATTGGAAACAATATAGAAATGCTGGAAAGCGTGAAGGAATATTTGAACAAGAGTTTTTCATTAAAGGACCTAGGAGAAGCTGCTTTCATATTAGGCATTAAGATCTATAGAGATAGATCGAGATGCTTAATAGCACTTTCACAGAGCACATACCTTGATAAAGTTTTGAAGAAGTTCAAAATGGAACATTCCAAGAAGGGGTTCTTGCCTGTGTTACAAGGTGTGAAGTTGAGTAAGACTCAATGCCCAGTAACTACAGAAGATAGAGAAAAGATGAGTGTCATCCTCTATGCTTCAGCCATAGGCTCTATCATGTATGCAATGCTGTGCACAAGACCCGATGTCAGCCTTGCCATAAGTATGGCCGGAAGGTTTCAAAGTGATCCTGGAATGGAGCCCTGGCAAGCGGTCAAGAATATCCTTAAGTACCTGAAAAGGACTAAGGAAATGTTTCTCGTTTATGGAGGTGATGAATTGCTCGTCGTAAAGGGTGACGTCGATGCAAGCTTTGACACTGATCCGGACGACTCTAAGTCACAAACCGGATACATATTTATTCTTAACAGCGGAGCGGTAAGCTGGTGCAGTTCCAAGCAAAGCGTGGTAGCTGATTCTACGTGCGAAGCGGAATACATCGCAGCCTCGGAGGCGGCGAAGGAAGGTGTCTGGATGAAGCACTTCATGACAGATCTTGGAGTAGTGCCCAGTGCACCGAATCCAATGAACCTGTTCTGTGACAACACTGGTGCCATGGCTCTGGCCAAGGAACCAAGGTTTCACAAGAGGACCAGACACATAAAGCGACGCTTCAACTCCATCCGCGATTACATCATGGAGAAAGACATAAATATTTGCAAAGTGCACACGGATCTGAATGTTGCAGACCCGTTGACTAAACCTCTTCCAAGGGCTAAATATGATCAACACTAGAACTGCATGGGTGTTCGATTCATTACAATGTAAATCACATAGTGATGTGAACTAGATTATTGACTCTAGTGCAAGTGGGAGACTGTTGGAAATATGCCCTAGAGGCAATAAATAAAGTGTTTATTATTGTATTTCCTTGTTCATGATAATCGTTTATTATCCATGCTATAATTGTATTAATTGGAAACATGGATACATGTGTGGATACATAGACAAACACAATGTCCCTAGTATACCTCTAGTGAACTAGCTCGTTGATCGAAAGATGGTTATGGTTTCCTAGCCATGGACATGAGATGTCATTTGATAACGGGATCACATCATTAGGAGAATGATGTGATGGACAAGACCTAAACTACAAACGTAGCTTATGATCGTGTCAGTTTATTGCTAATGTTTTCTGCATGTCAAGTATATCTTCCTATGACCATGAGATCATGCAACTCACAGATATCGGAGGATTACCTTGTGTGTATCAAACTTCACAACGTAACTAGGTGACTATAAAGGTGCTCTATAGGTGTCTCCAAGGGTGTCTGTTGAGTTGGCATGGATCAAGACTGGGATTTGTTACTCCGTGTGACGGAGAGGTATCTCAGGGCCCACTCGGTAATACAACATCACAATAAGCCTTACAAGCAATGTGACTAAGTGTTAGTTACGAGATCTTGTATTACGGAACGAGTAAAGAGACTTGCTAGTAACGAGGTTGAACTAGGTATGGAGATACCGACGATCGAATCTCGAGCAAGTAACATACCGAAGAACAAAGGGAACATCATACAGGATTAACTGAATCCTTGACACAGAGGTTCGACCGATAAAGATCTTCGTAGAATATGTAGGAACCAATGTGGACATACAGGTACCACCATTGGTTATTGACCGTAGAGGTGTCTCGGTCATGTCTACATAGTTCTCGAACCCGCAGGGTCTGCACACTTAAGGTTTGGTGACGTTTCAGTAGTATAGAGTTATGTATGGTGGTGACCGAAGTTTGTTCGGAGTCCCGGATGAGATCCTGGACGTCACGAGGAGCTCCGGAATGGTCTGGAGTTAAAGGTTCATATATAGGAAGTCCCGTTTTGGTCGCCGGAAAAGTTTCGGGCTTATCGGTAGTGTACCGGGAGTGCTGATAGTGTACCGGGAGACCTCCGGGAGGGTATTTCGACCCAAGAGGCTTCATGGGCTGTGGGAGAGTGAATATCAGCCCTTAGTGGGCTGGTGGAAACTCCTACACAAGGCCCATGTGGCTGGAGGAAAAAACCCAATAGGAAAAGGTGGAAAAAAGGCAAAAAGGAGCAATCCTAGTCCTACTAGGATTGGAGGAAGAGAGTCCTCCTCCACCTCCCACTTCGGCTGAAGCCTCTAAGGCTTGGAGGCCAAGGCTGCCTATCCTCCTCCTTCCCTCCTATATATACTGGTGGATTTCTAGGGTTTTGCACTAGAATTTCAGCCACATGCTACCTGTTCCTCCAGTGCATAGTTTCTCCTCTAGATCGGTTTTCTGCAGTGCTTAGGCGAAGCCCTGCGGAATTGCTCCACCACCATCGCCGGAGCGCCGTCAGGCTGCCGGAGAACTCTTCTTCCTCTCCACTCCTTCTTGCTGGATCAAGACGGTGGAGGTCGTCATCAAGCTGTATGTGTGCTGAACGCGGAGGTGCCGTCCGTTCGGTGCTAGATCAGAAGGATCGTGATCAAGTTCGTGAGACAGATCGTGATCAAGTTCATGGGACGGATCGTGATCGAATCGCGGGACGGATCATGATTGGATCACGAGACGGATCGTGATTGGATCGCGGGACGCACGGCGGTTTGGATCGCGAAGACGTTCGACTACACCAACCGCGTTTCTTAACGCTTCCCGCTTAGCGATCTACAAGGGTATGTAGATCCACTCTCCCTCTCGTAGGTGCTCATCACCATGGATAGATCTGCATGTGCGTTGGAATTTTTTTTCCCATGCAACGTTCCCTAACACCCCCTCCTTGTCATGGAGAGCGATGAGATGATGAAGATGGCCTCCGCTGATGGTTTCCCCCTCCGGCAGGGTGCCGGAACGGGCTCCCGATTGGTTTTTCATGGCTCTGGAGGCTTGCGGCGGCGGAACTCCCTATCTAGGTTTCTTCTAGGGTTTTAGTATTTATAGGAATTTTTGGCATTGGTCCCACGTCCAGAAGGTTCCCGAGGAAGTCACAAGCCAAGGGGACGCGCCCTAGTGGGGGGGGGGACGACCTTGTGGCTTGTGGCTTCCTCGACCTTCCTCTCCGGTGACTCTTTGCTCCAGTATTTTTTATATTTTCCATAAATATTCTCTGTAAATTTTCAGCTCATTCCGAGAACTTTTATTTCTACACAAAAACAACACCACGGTAGTTGTGCTGAAAACAACACCAATCCGGGTTAGTTCTAATAAAATCTTACCAAAATCATATAGAGTTATTGTAAACATGGCATGAATACTTCATAAATTATGGATATGTTGGATACGTATCATGGAACAATAAAAATTATAGATATGTTGGAGACGTATCAACGTGGAGGAGGGGGATACTAGGGAGCAACTCGATAGGTCACTCACCAACAAACCATGGAACGATAGGTTTCATGATGCAATTTTGACAAATTTAGAATACAATCAGTCTGATCACCAATCTATTCTGAAAGCACATGTGCTCCCTTGGAGTTTTTGATAATTCATGACAACATGCATTATCTCTTGAACTAATGGTTCTACCCGGTGTTTCAGATTATGTCCAAAACACTGTCATGGTTGGGAAATGTGAGGAGGATCCCCAAGGAAGGAAATGACAGGATTGGCAAAGCTTCAAGCCTCAAGCCTCTACATTTTATATTTATGTGAGAAATCACATTTGAGTCCATAGGAAAGCCAATACTATTAAAAGGAGATGAGGTATCTATGATGATCTGGTTGCTCAAAGTGCTTAGAGATTAGCCACCAAAAACCCTCAATAATTCTTCCACAAAATATTCTATCAAAACCCTAAAGTCAAATTCGGTGCAATCAACATTCCCACTTTGGCCATACCGAGTTTTCCTTAGACAGTTCCCAAAGCCAAACCCTAGCAAATCGGTGCAACCTAGTTTTGGTTCAGTATAGCTGAAAAGCAGAGACCAACTCTCTAGTATCTAATTAACAAAAATCGGAATTTCCAAGTTTTTCATTCCGATGTCGCCAAGTCACTAGAGCTTCCTAGGTCGACCGAATCGGACTCACCGATACGTTGTATATTGGTCTCACTAAAAAGCCTAAAGTTAGAGCATTTTTCACTAGTTGGTGCAACCAAGTTTTTACTTCGGTTCCACCGAGTTGGGCAATAATATTGTAATGGTTGGATTTTTGGAGATGGCTATGTATACCTCTCCACCTCCCTCTCATTCATAGAGAGAGTGCTCAAAACAATCAAACACTCCCCCATTCATTTTCTGAGGGAGAACCACCTACTCATGTGTTGAGATCAAGATCTTCCACTCCAACCATATGAATCTTGATTTCTAGCCTCCACAAGTTGCTTTCCACCCAATCAATCTCTTCTCCCAAGCGGAACTCTGTGAGAGAGTGATTGAGTGTTGAGGAGACTATCTTTTGACGCACAAGAGCAAGGAATTCATTATCCGTACCACATCCATTACCTTTTGGAGAGTGGTGTATCCTACATTGGTTAGGTGTTGCTTCGGAGCATCCAATTCATGTGGAGTCGAACCAAGGAGTTTGTACGGGCAAGGAGATCACCTACTTCCTGAACATCTACCCCGAGTGAGGGTAGTCCTTTGTGGACATAAGCCATGATGGAATAGACGAGGTTACTACTTCGTGGACCATCCGTGGACTCACGCAACAGTTACCCTCCGTGGGTTGAAGTCTCCATTAACGTGGACGCATGGTAGCACAACCTATCGGAACCACGAGAAAAATCTTCGAGTCCCTGTTGCATTTGATCTTCCTACCTCTACCCTTTACTTACATGTGCATGTCTTTATTTTTCGCTGCTACACTTGCAGATTTGCATGTGTAGGGATGTGCTAGAATTGATAGAATTACTAAATCTTGCCAACCAATAAAATTGGGAAAATGTTAGGTTTTATTTGTTCAAGTGGTCTATTCAACCCCCCCTCTAGACGCCTCTTGTCGATCCCATAATTGGTATCAGAGCTTTGGTCTCAATAGCTTTGGTTTTATCAACATTGGAGGAAGATGGATGTGCTTAGTTTGGGAAGTCTTAGTTGTAGAGTGCATATTCTCAATGGAGAGTACTATAGTCAATGGAAAGACAAAATGCTTAATCTATTTGATGAGTTCAATTTGAGAAAGTATGTTGATAACCATTACTTGTTTCCCATTGTTCCCTTACATCCCTCTCACGAGGAATAAATTGGTATGCTTCGTAATCTTAGAACCGTCAATCTTATCATTAGAGGATTACCAAGAATTGTGTTTGACCAAATGAAAAACTTTGAGTGTGCTTATACTTTATGGAAAGATTTGGAGAAAAGATATCCAAACTACTCTTTGAAACATCTTGATGTCATTCTCCATAAAACTATTGCCTTTCATAAAATGAAATTTAGTGATCCAAACTTTTATAAATACTTGTTTGAGATTCATGACTCCATGTGTGCTAAAGGAGATGTCATAACCATCAATAACATCATTGTTGAAGTCATTCACATTCGTAATCTTGAGCATTGCCATGGTCACAATACTAATGAATCCATTGATCTTTGTGACGAGGATATTCCACTTGATGATGACAATGTGGAACATGGCTATTATGATGTGAGAGCCTGTCTTAATAGGAATTATAGACTACTCATATCAGCAAGGAATTCCTTCTTTTCCGGGAGCCCACTCAAAAAGAACTCCAAAGTTAAGCGTGCTTGGCTTGGAGCAATTCTAGGATGGGTGGCTGACCGTGAAGTTGGTCCCGGGTGCGCACGAGTAAGGACAAAGTGCGTAGGAAAGACTAGTGTTGGTCTATGGGGCCAGTCTAGATCCTGTCAGGCGTAACAGGGTGTTACAATTGGTATCAGAGCCGACCCTATGGTTACACGGGCATGCGTGGGTCAGGTGCGTGGGCATGTGACACATGACGCGTGTGGCCCGTCATGGCACACAGCATGGCACATGTGCCGGAATGGATGTGCATACATGTGCAAAGAGGGAACGTTCCTGATGGGCCGACGAGGACGTCAATTCCTTTGAGTGGGGGTGTATGTGACAGCCTAGCTTAACGGGAATGATAGACTACTCATATCAACAAGGAATTCCTTTTTCCGGGATCCCACTCGAAAAGAACTCCAAAGTTAAGCGTACCTGTCTTGGAGAGATTCTAGGATGGGTGACCGACCGAGAAGTTGGTCCCGGGTGCGCACGAGTGAGGACAAAGTGCGCAGGAAAGACTAGTGTTGGTCTATGGGGCCAGTCTAGATCCCGCCAGGCGTAACGGGGTGTTAACAATGATGAAGATGAGAAGTTTGACATTGACTATGAGAGAACTATGAAGAATCTAAGTCTCATGGCAAACTTCAAAGACTAAATGTCCAGAGGAAAATAATGGATTCTTGATAGTGGATGCACTGATCATATGACCAGATATAGAGACATGTTTCATGAGTTCACACCAACTCATGTACCTCGGAGGTATGTGACTTTTGGAGACAACTCCAAGGTTAAGGTACTTGGTGTTGGTAAGGAGGCCATATCTCATGATATTTCTACTCAAAATGCCATGCTTGTTGAATCCCTTGGCTACAATCTTCTTTCCGTATCTAGACTAGCCGACTTCAGTTTCAATGTGCTATTTACTAAAGTAGATTTCCAAGTGTATCGTCACACAATCATAACATGCTATTTACCGGTTTCCTTAGAGGTGATCTATAAATTGTCGATTTCACTAAGAGAGCCCAACCTAGTACTTGTCTTTTTGCAAAATCTTCTAAAGGTTGGCTATGGCATAGAGGCTAGGACATGTTGGTATAAGTAATCTAGACAAGCTCATCAAAGGTGAACACATACTTGGTGTTAAAGATGTTATCTTTGACAAATATAGACTTTGGAGTGCTTGTCAAGCAAGAAAACAAGTGAGTGGAAGTCATCCCGTAAAGAACATCATGACTACTAGGAGACCACTCGAGTTGCTTCACATGGATGGCTTTGGTCCCAATTCTTACAAGAGCCTCGGTGGAAATTCCTTTGGTCTAGTTATAGTTGATGATTTTTCCAGATTTGCATGGGTATTCTTTCTTGATGACAAGTGGCAAGTACAACAGATCTTCAAGAACTTTGCTCGCAAAGACCAAAATCAATTTGAAGTGAAGATCAAGAAAGTTAGGAGCGACAACGAGTAGGAGTTCAAGAACACTAATGTGGATACTTTTCTTGATGAAGAAGGTATCTCACATGAGTTCTTGGCTACATATACACCTCAGCAAAATGGAGTTGTTGGGAGGAAGAACCGGACACTCATAGAGATGGCTAGAACGATGCTCGATGAATACAAGGCGCCACGACACTTTTGGGCGGAAGTCGTGGAAACAACTTGTCATGTTACAAACCGACTCTACCTACACAAGCTTCTTGGTAAAACGGCATACGAGGTACTCACCGGTAACAAACCCCAAGTTGGATACTTTTGGGTATTTCGCTAAAAGTGCTACATTCTTGATAAGCATCATCTTTCTAAATTTGCTCCTAAATCTCATGAATTTCCTACTTGGTTACGGATCGAACTCCCACACTTACCTTGTCTAGAACAACTTCACTCAAAAGGTTGAAGAGACGGTAGATGTGAAGTTTGATGAGACTAATGGTTTGCAAGTCGAACAAGTGCCAAATGATGTAGGAGATAAGGAACCATTGGAAGCCATTCAAGACTTGTCTATCGAAAAGATACGTCCCATGGAGGTGAAGGAAAGTACTTCATCTACACAAGTGGAAGCTCCTACCTCGCATCAAGGCGAACCACAAAACAACATGGAGGCATCCACAAGCGATACACAACAAGATGAAGAGGAGGGAACAGTACACGAAGATGATCCACCTCAACCTCCTTCACCACCCCCTCAAGGAAATGACACCTTCAACGACAACAAAGAAGAATATGATGAGGAGGAATCTCCACCGTCCAACAAGCAAAACTAGCATGAGTTCGAGCAAGATTTGACAAGAATCATCCCGTAGAACAAATACTCGACGGCATAAAAACCGAGAGAATCACTCTCTCTAAAACTCGTTTAGCTAACTTATGTGAGCATTTCTCATTTATGAGCCTATGAAGGTAGAGGAAGCACTTGAAGACCCGAATCAGGTGAATGCCATGCACAAAGATCTACACAACTTTGAGAGGAATGGAGTGTGTACACTAGTGGAAAACCCAAGGATGAGCACAACATATTTGGAACAAAATGGGTTTTTCGGAACAAGCAAGATGAAGATGGTCAAGTGGTACACAACAAGGATCACCTCGTAGCTCAAGGTTACACTCAAGTCGAAGGTATGGACTATGGTGAGACTTTTGTTCCCGTTGCTAGACTTCAGACCATTTGCATACTTCTTGGTTATGCCAATCACCATGATATTACTCTTTACCAAATGGATACCAAAAGTGATTTTCTAAATGGTGAAATTGAGGAATAAGTTTATGTTAAACAAACTCCTGGCTTTGTGAACCCTAAGAAACCTAATCATGCCTATAAACTTCGTAAAGCTCTCTATGATATTAAAAAGCCCCTTGAGCTTGGTACAAATGCTTAACTAAGTTTCTTATTGAAAATGTTTTGAGATTGGAAAATTTGATGCAACCTTATTCACTAAAAGGGTTAATGGTGAATTATTTGTGTGCCAAACTTATGTGGATGGTATTATCTTTGGATCTACTAACCCACATTTTAATGAGAAATTTTGAAGGTTGATGTCCGAAAAATATGAGATGTCTATGATGTGTGAGATGAAATGTTTCCTTGGTTTGCAAATCAAGAAAACAAGAGAAGGTACATTGATCTCTCAAACAAGTACGCCAAGAACTTGTTCAAGAAGTTCAACATGAAAGAGTGCAAAGGTATGAGAAAACCCATGCCTACTAGTGGACATGTTGACCTCACCAAGGAGGACAAACCGGTTGATCAAAAAATTTATTGGTCAATGATCGGTTTATTGATATACCTATGTGCCTCCCATCTCGATATCATGCTTAGTGTGTGCATGTGTGCCCGATATCAAGAAGCACCCAAAAAGTGTCATCTTAAGCCCGTAAAAATAATTGTGAGATACTTGATACATAGACCAAACTTTGGCATCTGGTATCCCAATGGATTTTCTTTTAACCTTATAGGCTATTTCGACTCGGACTATGCCGGAGATAAGGTTGATAAAAAATAAATCTCGTGTACTTGTCAATTTCTTGGGAGATATCTTGTGTCTTGGTCATCCAAGAAACAAAACTCGGTATCTCTATCTATCGTCGAAGGGGAATACATTGTCGCCGGATCATGTAGTGCACAATTTCTAGGGATGACCCAAACTCTGAAGGACTATGGAATACATGTGAAACATGTTCCATTATTTTGTGACAATGAGAGTGCTATTCAGATTGCTCATAATCACGTGCAACATTCTCAAACTAAACATATTAAAGTTCGTGATCATGTTGCCAAAGGAGATATAAATCTCAAACATGTTCGTACCGACAAACATTTGACGGGTATATTTACCAAGCCACTTGATGATATAATTATTTTTTCACTTGAGGAGTGAGTTGAACATCATTGATGCTTCAAACTTGAGGTAGACTCACTCGGATCCTTGCAATGGCATGAGCCTACATGACTATTCCTTGATACTATAGATATGACACTATTTTACACCTTGGAAAACTATGCCCCCTTGCATTGCATCTAACCTTTTGTAGGTACTTGGATGAACTACATTACACAAGATTGCCAACAACCCAAATCAAGAGCAATCTTTTCATGGCCAAGTATCAACATCCCTACTTTGACATGGAGGAAGAAGACAACACAAACCATATCCTTAACACCCATTTGTTGAAAAATTCACTCTTGTCATTTGAATATATCATGTTCTTCCTTGCATGACTAACCCATGTAGGAGGACCTATTTCGAAAGGGAAGAAGGATAGCTCCAAAATTCAACTCTTGAACATCCACAACAAGTCCCCCTACATGCCACGTCATCTACATCATTCGAAGGTATGTACTAATATCCTTGAAGAAGCTTTACTCCAAGTCATGAGTGAAAGTAATTCTAAGAGATACCAAGACATTAAAATGCTTAAATGAAAAATGGTAACCCCATATGAGATTAACGATGAGTATGACCTATGATCAATCATTCTTGCTTTGCTCCTTAAGTCAATGTACTCTAATATAGGTGACCTAGTCATCGACCAACATCTAGATAAGGATCTTCAATGTATAATTTCTCTTTTGATGCCTACTTTGATGTATCCATTCAATTCTCACCTAGATGAAAAGTCCTTACCAATATTTTGAAAATTCCTTACATATCTTTTGAAAATACCTTGCGAATATTTTGAAAATTTTCTTGCAAATATTTTGAAAATTTCTGAACAATATGTCAAGTCTTTCTAGAATTTTTTTCCCGACAAAATGGCCAAGTCTCCGTTTGCCACTCAGATCCTCCGAATTAGGGAAACCGTCTTCACCGATGAACTAGACAAACTGCTCAGAGCTTCTTCGGCACAATTGAGATGAACCTCTTCGGCAACACCGATTTCACCCAGAACCCTAAAATAATTATCGGTTCTACCAATCAGTTTTGCTTTGGAGCCTCCAACATTTGCTACTGTGTTCTTTGCCACATTCTTAACATTTTCAGAAAATGTTCTCCATGAACCTTATCCTCAAGGATCCCTTACGCTCTGACCCTTCTTGGAAATTGATGCCAAAGGGGTGGTGGTCAGGGATATCAAAGCTTAAATCGAAGCTTCAGGGGGAGAATCATCATCAAATCTCAAAACTAATCATTAAGGAGGGAGATCAATTCACTTCAATATCGTTAAAAGGAGAGAGAAAATACTAAGTGACCTGGATTCATGTTTTGCACAGTCATATCCTTCTTGCTATACTTGTCTCACCCTACGTACCCCCAATATCTACTTTCTAAGATTCGGGGTGAGAAGATAAACTAATATCTACATTTAGGGCAGAACGTTTTAAAATTATTCCTGGATACATGTTAATCGTGAGAAAATAACATTCACTACATGTCATCCAAACCTTGGTAAAATTGAAGTTCCTTGCATGTCTATTCACCCCCTCTAAACGCCTCTTCTCAATCCCACAATTGGTATCAGAGCTTGGTCTCCATAGCTTTGGTTTTATCACCATTGGAGGAAGATAGATGTGATTAGTTTGAGGAGTCTTAGTTGTAGAGTGCATATTCTCAATGGGGAGTACTATAGTCAATGGAAAGACAAAATGCTTGATCTATATAATGAATTCCATTTGACCAAGTATGTTGATAACCCCTACGTGCCTCCCATTGATCCCTTACATCCTTATCACGAGGAAGACATTGATATGCTTCTTAATCTTAGAACCATCAATCTTATGCTTAGAGGATTACCAAGAATCATGTTTGATAAAATGAAGAACTTTAAGTGTGCTTATACTTTGTGGAAAGATTTGGAGAAAAGATATCCAGACTACTCCTAGAAAAATCTTGATGCCATTCTCCATAAAATTATTGCCTTTCACAAAATGAAACCTAGTGATACACACTTTAATGAATACTTGTTTAAGCTTCGTGACCTCATGCGTGATAAAGGAGATGTCATAACCATCAATAACATAATTCTTGAAGCCATTCACATTCATAATCTTGAACATTGTCATGGTCACAATTCTAATGAATCCATTGATCCTTCTAACGAATCCATTTATCCTTGGGACAAGATATTCCACTTGATGATGACAATGTGGAACATGTCTACTACAATGAAGATGAGAAGTTTGACATTGAGTATGAGAATACTATGAAGAATCTAAGTCTCATGGCAAACTTCAATGATTGCATGTCCGAGGAAAAGAATGGATTCTCAATAGTGGATGCACCAATCGTATGACCGAAGATAAAGACATGCTTCATGAGATCACAACAAATCATTGACCTCGTAGGTATGTGACTTTTGGAGAGAACTCCAAGGGTAAGCTACTTGGTCTTGGTAAGGTGGACATATCTCATTCTTGTTGAATCCCTTGACTACAATCTTCTTTCCGTATCTAGACTAGCGGACTTCGGTTTCAATGTGCTACTTACTAAAGTAGATTGCCAAGTGTTTCGTCATGACAATCATAACGTGGTCTTTACTGGTTTCCATAGAGGTTATCTATACATTGTCGATTTCACTAAGAGAGCCTAGCATTGTACTTGTCTTATTGCAAAATCTTCTAAAGGTTGGCTATGGCATAGTAGATTACGACATGTTGGTTGATACTTGTGATCTGCGTTGGGTTTTCCGTGAAGAGGAACAGGTTATCGCAACATAATGTGGGTAAGTATTTCCCTCAGTTATGAAACCAAGGTTTATCGAACCAATAGGAATACCAATCCTCATCCGTCTTTAGCGGCTGCACACGAAAGAGCAAACAACTTGCACCCAACACTGGCAAGAGGGTTGTCAATCCCCTTGGTCTCGTTATTTGCAAGCAAGTGTGTTGTGTAGATAATTGTAGTTAATTAGAAATTGGAAAATATAAAAGCAAGTAAATGGAAACAAGGTATTATTAGCATTCGTAAATATATAAGTGAATAGACCCGAGGGCCGTAGTGTTCTCTAGTGGTATCTCTCATAGAAATAGCATACGGTGATAAACAAATTACTATTGGGCAATTGATAGAAAAGTGGATAGTTATACCATTTACACAGCAATGATCATGTGTATATAGGAATCAACTCCATAAGAAAATAGGGCGACTCCTGCTTGCACCTATTACTATTACTCCACTCATCGACCGCTATCGAGCATGCATCTAGAGTATTAAGTAAAACAAAGTAATGCTTTGAGAACGACGACATGATGCAGACAAAGTAAGCTCAATTGAATTAACCCCATTGTTTTATTCTTAGTGGCAGTAACACAAAGACGTATCTTGTCCCCTACCTTGTCACTGGGATATAGAAACTCACCAGGTTGAACCTTCCACAACGCACCACTCCCACCAAAGAAATATCAATCTAGTTGGCCAAACTATCTCAATAGATCGAAGAGCATTACAAAGCTATAAATATCATAAAAATAAGAATCATAGTAATCAGGTTTGAATCAAATACTTTCCATGAATAATCTGTATATAAACCCACAATTCATCAGATGCCAACAAACACACCATACAAAGGGATTACATCGGATAGATCAAGCCAAAGATGTGATGAACGTTGTATTGAAGATCAAGAGAGAGAGATTGCCATCTAGGTACTACCTACGGACCCGTAGTTCCATGGTGAACTGCTCACACATCATCATGAGGGCAGCAAGGTTGACGAAGAGGCCCTCCAGGATCGATGCCCCTCCGACAGAGTGCCGGAATGGAGCTCTAGATGGGCTCCTGTCGGAATAGAGACTTATCATAGCGTAAGAAGTGTTTCCGGACCTCCTCTAGGGTTTTGGAATATTACATAATTTATAGGACAGGGAGGGGCTTCGGGAGAGCCACGAGGGGGCACCACATATCAAGGCGCGACCCCTAGGGCACGCCCTGATGTGTGGTGGAGCCCTCGTGTGGCTCCCGGCCTCCTTCCGAAGCTTCCAGGTCTTCTTTTGGTCCAGAAAATATCATCAAAAAGTTTCATGGCTATTGGACTTCATTTGGTACTATAAACCTGAAAAGTAAAAAAACATGCAGAAAACAACAACTAGCACTAGGCACTGGGTCAATAGGTTAGTGCTCAAAAATATTATAAATTGATAAAAATGCCCAAAAGTATCATAAAATGATAATATATCAGCATGGAACAATCAAAAATCATTGATACATTGGAGACGTATCAAGCATCCCCAAGCTTAATTCTTGATCGTCCTCGAGTAGGCAAATGATAAAAACAAAATTTTTGATTTGACATGCTACCCATTTTGTAATATTTTGTATGTATGCTCATTGAGAAACGATGAATTAATAACATTAACATAGCGATATTTTTAAGTGTAAGAAACAAGATCATTGTTTTTTCAAAGTATACGATCGTAAAAGAATGTTTACCCCCATTCATCTTATTATGTTAGCAAGGCATGACTCCGTCTTCACCACATCAATACAAATGTTAAGCCCCACGATGTCCAAGTCAGGAAATTGGATCATACTTTTTCAGTATGCATCAACTTTTTATTGCTCGCGCAATACATGAGCATGAGTAATTGTACATAGCATGTAAGTGGAATAGAATATGATGGTAGATATGAAGGGCGTAAAAAGTGGAGAAGATAGTCTCACATAAACTAGGCATATCAACGGCCTATGGAGATGCCCATCGATAGATGTCAATGCAAGGAGTAGGTATTGCCATGCGAATGATGCACTAGACCTATAAGTGTATGAAAGCTCAACTCAAGCTAAGTGGGGCATGCATCCAACTTGCTTGCTCATAAAGACCTCGGGCATTTGAGGTAGCCCGTCATTGCAATATACAAGCCAAGTTTATAATTAAAAAATGTAATTCCCACTAGCATATGGAAGTGACAAAACATGAGACTCTCTATATGAAGAACATGGTGGCACTTTGAGGCACAAGTGTGGTAAAGGATAGCATCGAAGTTCCTTATCTCCTTTTCTCTCTTTTTTCATGGTGGGTTTTTCTTTTATGTTTTTTTTCGTTTTTTGCCTCCCCCATTTTTTGTGGTGGGCTCATTTGGCCTCCCCCATTTTTCATTTTTCGTCCAGAGTCTCACCTTGACTTGGGGGGCAATCATAGTCTCCATCATCCTTTCCTCACTAGGACAATGCTCTAATAAAGATGATTATCACACTTTTATTTACTTACAACTCAAGATGAAAAAATGATAGGACGATATGACTCTATATGAATGCCTCTGGCAGTGTACCAGGATGTGCAAGATCAAGCGTGACACGTATCAAAAATATGATGAACGGTGGCTTTGGCATAGATACTATGTCAGCTCTGTATGATCATGCAAAGCAATATGATGATGAACGAAGTAGTCATGTGAAGTGACTATGGAATTTGCATGGCAATATATCCGGGATAGCTATGGAAATGCCATAATAGATAGGTATGGTGGCTTTTTTGAGGAACATATAATGATGCTTATGTGCAACAGAGCGTATCATGTCACGAGGTTCGGATGCACCGGCAAAAGTTGCACTGATCCTCGAGGTGAGAATGGGCTAGCAAATATGAGAAGGTGAAAATGCGTATGTCCATGGTATCACATTTGTCACAAAAACTCATATACTCATTATAAATTTTTATTAGTTTTATCATAAAACAAAGTACTACTCGCATGCCCCGAGGGAGGAGGTTGGGAGGAGTTAACCATCGCGCACCCCCGACTTGAAACAACACTAGTATTTCAACGAGGAATAGAAATGCTCACACATCATCACCATGCCTCTTTAATTTTTAGATGAATAACAAGTTTACACCTCTTAATATAGACACTTCTATTAATCAATAATTATGAACTCATACACTTTTCATATTACCACATCAATGTCATTAACCCGCGATTTCTCTTTATGTGCTACATGATGGTTTTGACTATCACTCATTTAATACCTATTATTTTTGGACTAGTCTTATGACCCATGCAAATTAACATCACTATTCATTAACTCTTAGAAAAATATAAGTGAAGAACGAAAGCATATTATTTCTATAAAGTCTACACGCCACCGTGATAAAAAAATATAAGTGGAGTATTAGAGCAACTGCCAAGCTCAAAAAAATATAAAAGAACATAGGGTATTCTAACAAATTATGATGAACCCGCATCTCTCTCAAATAGGTGTGTCCAGCAAATGATGATTGTGGCAAATTGAAAGTAAAAGTGAACAAAAGAAACGATGCTCCAAGAGAAACACACATCATGTGGTGAATGAAAATGTAGCTCCAAGTGACAATCCAATGGATTAAGACGAAAGAGGGGATGCCTTCTGGGGCATCCCCAAGCTTAGACGCTAGAGTATTCCTTAGAATATTACCTTGGCATGCCTTGGGCATCCCCAAGCTTAGGCTCTTGCTACACCTTATTCCGTGGTCCATCATGATAACACCCAAAACTTGAAAACTTCAATAACACAAAACTCAACAAAACTTCATGAGATCTGTTAGTATAAGAAACATATTGATTAATTATGTACTATTCTAAATTTATTCTTATTTAACTTTTGCATAATAGGTATCGTATTCTATATTCTCCATGGCTTATACCCCCAGATAAAATCCATAGCATAATTAAAACAAACAAACTATGCAAGCAAAATAGAATCTGTCTGAAACAGAATAGTCTGTAGCAATCTATAAAGAACATATACTCGTGTAACTCTACAAATTATGAACAATTAGGACAACATGTAGAATTTGTATAGCAATACTTTATAAAATTTTCAGATCATTATCATGCTCCAGTAAAAAATGAAAATTCATGTACTGGAGTCAAAAGTGTTTGTTTTGTTTCAACATTGTTTGTACTCATCTTGTGAGTCATCCCAAAAGCTTTACTAATTAAAACATAAAAACATAATAATTACATAGACAATAATCACGTTACCACAAGTAAAAATAATGTAAAAAGAAGAAATAAAGATAACTATTGGGTTGCCTCCCAACAATTGCTATTGTTTTATGCCCCTAGCTAGGCATAATACATAGTTCCAAGTGTTGTCATCTTTTACAATCCACACCCATAAGTGGATCTCATGATTGATTAATAAGGTGGTTTAATTATCTTTCTAGCGAAGTGTTCCATTCCTTTCTGTAATGGGAATTGAAACCTTATATTTCCCTCTTTCATGTCAATAATTGTACCTATAGTTCGTAAGAAGGGCCTTCCAAGTATTATGGGACAAGAAGGATTGCAATAAATATCAAGCACAACAAATTCTACATGCACATAATTTTTATTTTCAATAATAAGCACATCATTAATTCTACTTAAAGGTTTCTTAATAGTATAATCGGCAAGATGCAAGTTTAGGGGACCCTCTTCAATGTTAGTGAGACCAAGCACATCACATAAAGTTTTAGGTATGGTTGAAACACTAGCACCAAGGTCACACAAAGCATTGCATTCATATTTATTTATGTTTATTTTGGTAGTATGTTCCCACTCATCATGCAATTTTCTAGGAATAGAAACTTCAAGTTCAAGTTTCTCATCATAGGCTTTTATCATAGCTTCTACTATATGTTCGGTAAAAGCTTTGTTTTGTTCATAAGCATTGGGTGAACTAATAATGGATTGAAAAAAGGAAATACATTATACTAAAGAGCATTTATCATAACTAAAGTCCTTGTAATCCAAGATAGTGGGCACATCACTAGTTAAAGTTTTGACTTCTCCAAACCCACCTTTTTAGTTTTAGCATTAAAATCATCACCCTCCAAGCAAACAGGACGCTTCTCAACTAGAGTTGACTCATATATAGTCCCTTTATAATTTATATTCAAATTAGTAAACAAATATTCAATAGGAGAAACACCAATCATTTTAAGATCTTCATCATGATTCCGGTAAAAACCAGGTGGAAGAGCTTTCTCTAAGAATTCCTGCTTAGCTCTCAACTTAGTGGTCCTCTCCTTAATTTGATTAATTAATATTTGTATACATTTCATATTCTAATTAAAATAATGCTTGTGTGGCAAAGCTTTATTTTTAAGAGTTTCTACATCAAGAGCAATTCTATCCATGTTTTTAGCCAAAGCATCAATCACATGCAACTTTTCTTCTACCCTAGCATTGAAAACCTTTTGAGAATTAATAAATTACTTAATTGCATTCCCAAGATCATAGGGTATCCTATTAGAATTTTTAGAAGAATTTCCATAGGGATTACCATAATAATTTCCATAGTTGTTAGAGGAATTACCGGAATACGGTCTAGAATTGAAATTTCCTCTATAAGCATTGTTATTGAAATTATTTCGCGAGATAAAGTTCACATAAATAGCATAAATATTTTCCTCAATCAAATTAGAAAAAGGCATATCATTGGGATTAACATGAGTATTTTTACTAGCAACCATATTCATAAGAGCATCCACTTTTTGACTCAAAGTAGCGATTTCTTCGACACAATTTACCTTCGTACCAGTTGGAGCTCTTTCGGTATGACATTGAGAATAATTTGTCATGATGTTGTCCAAAAGTTTTGTGGCCTCTACTAAGGTCACATCCATAGAGGTACCACCTGCGCCAGAATCTAGAAGATTTGTAGACACGAAGTTTAGTCCAGCATAGAAGTTTTGGATAATCATCCACAAGTTGAAACCATGAGTAGGGCAATTTCTTATCATCAATTTCATTATCTACCAAGCTTGTGCAACATGGTCTAGATCTTGCTGTTTAAAATTCATTATTTGATTTCTAAGGGACATGATCTTAGCAGGAGGAAAATACTTGGAAATGAAAGCATCTTTACACTTATCCCATGCTCCAATACTATTATGAAGTAAAGATGAAAACCAAGCTTTAGCTTTATCTCTTAATGAAAAAGGAAATAATTTTAATTTCACGGTATCATTATCCATATCCTTTTTCTTTTGCATATCACATAATTCAACAAAGGTATTAAGATGTGACACGGGATTCTCATTAGGACTTTTCGAAATTGATCCTTCATGAAAAGATTTAGTAATGCAGCATTAATATCAAAAGCCTCTGCACAAGTGGTGGGTGGTATAGGAGTACTAATAAAATAATTATTATTAGTATTTGAGAATTCACACAAGTCAGTAGTATCTTAACACATGGTGACTGAACAAACAAAGCAACAAGAGAGACAAGTAAACGAGCAAGTAAAGTAAGAAAAGAAGTAAACTAGTAACTAGCAAAGGTAAATATTTTTGTATTTTTTATTTTAATGAGAGAAACTAAATATACAAAAAATAAAAAAGAACAAGTGAATGATAATTTGTGTGAAGTTACTTGATAGTTAGTGATGGTATTCCCCGGCAACGACGCCATAAATCCTTCCTGATACTTGTGCTCTACATTGGGTTTTCCGTGAAGAGGAACGGGTTATAGCATCACAATGTGGGTAAGTATTTCCCAAATTTATGAAATCAAGGTTTATGAAACCAATAGGAATACCAATCCTCAACCGTCTTTAGTGTCTGTCAGTGTCAAAACTGGCGGATCTTGGGTAGTGGGTCCCGAGCTGTGGTCCCGCGTAACAGGGGATGAAGGCGACAATGTTTACCCACGTTTAGGCCCTCTTGAGGAGGTAAAACCCTATGTATTACTTGATTATGTTGATGTGGATGAGAATTCCAGAGTTGATCTACCTCGAGATCGCATGAGCTAAAACCCTAGATGAGTCGACCTCTCTCTATGAATGAAACCCTCTGGTTTATATAGACACCAGGGGTACCTAGGGTTACACATAACTGGCCTCCAACCGGGGATAGATGCGCCGATCTTATCTTCAAGACTTGGAGGACATGTCAATCTTCGGAGCTTTCCTCCTTGAACATGGGGTCGCCGCATAGTCCGTCCTTTCATAGAGAGTCCCAACAAGTCAACCCGTGAGAGATGAGCTGATGGCCTGAGGTCTCCTTAATACAGGACTCCCTTAGTAGCCCCCAAACTAGTCTCCAACGTTGAGGTACATAGTCTTCGGTAGCTCCACACATCCAGGGTATTCGTCTTGTGAGACGAGTTCCCTTTGTGTTCGGCTGGTTCCAACTTGGTTGTTGACGACACCCTCTCTTCAGAACATCATACGTTTCTTAGCCTTGAAGGCCAAACGCCAGTGTGAATAGTACCTCATCTGACAATCTCCCTAATGAAAGGCCACGGCAACCAGTTATGAAAAATCGATTTGCAACTTGAGGCCGCTTTTCCACTGGCACGCCTTATCAATGTAAGATCATGGTTCGTGTTTTGGGGGAATAATTATCTTGGTTATCCCACGCGCATATAATGGCACAATCGTTTCAGGAAGTGACATGGCCTGAAACGCAGTAAAGGGGACCCTTGGTATTATGCCCCCCATAAAAGGGAGAAAAAATCCCTAAAGCTTCCATATGCATCCCAAATTCAATCCCTCTTACCATCAAAGCCCAAACGCTCAGATCCATTTCTCCTTTCTCCCTCTCCAAGTTGCTCTCCCAAGCTCATCCATGGCTGGCTCGGGTTCACAAGCTAAGTTAGAGGCCTCCTGCATCATCGGCACCAACATCCGGGAGCTAAAGCTCGCCGGATACCTTTCGCCCAACATCGCCCATCGCCCTCCAGAAGAAGGCCAAGTGGTGCCCACACCGAGGCCAAACGAGAGGGTGGTATTCATCCCCCATTAGCTTTGGGGATTGGGCTTTCCGCTCCACCCCTCTGTTAGGGGTTTAATGTTCTTCTACGGTTTAGATTTCCACGATCTTCCCCTAAACGCTTTCATGCATATCTTGGCCTTCATCATCGTCTATGAGGCCTTCCTACGGGTCCAAACGCACTTCAGCCTACGGCTCAGGATCTTCAATGTCAAGATGAAGATAGTTAGTGGCCAATATGCCGACTGCAGAGGGGCTGTGATCAGCAAACTTCCACGGGTCGAGTGGCCGGAGGGCACTTTCATTGACACTGTCAAGGTATTGCAGAAAGAGTAGTTATACATCACCGAACCACGAGGTGCAGACTGGTTGGTGCCCGCCGATTTTAGTTCCGGACCCTCCATGAGGTTAACATCGTGGGTCAAGAAAGGCCTCGATTGGGGATCAGCCATGGAGGTGAAGTCACTGTAGAAGTGCATCACGCAGATGGTATTGGAAAAGTTTGAGCTTACCAACATGGTCTAGGTTATGCTCTGTCGTTGCCTCCTGCCATGCCAACACGAGGACACTCCAATGTGGTCCTACAAACTTGACAACCCCGCCACCGTGCATCAGTTCTATCGCACAACTCACGAGAAGTTGTGGAAGGTGCTGTTCAAGCCCCAGAAGGAGTGACCGTTCGAAGAAGAAGACATCGGCCTAGACGTCGATACCCCTCCTTTGAAGGTATGGCAAAGTTTTTAGTTTATTCCAAGGTTTGATCTTTAGTTAGGATCTTAACCTCCTCCCCATTGTCTTCAGAGGGCTGGTTGGACAAGGTCGTGAAAATTAACGGCCTAGCCCCCCTGCCCGAGGACCCTAGGTCGCCCCAATTGATGGCGATGCTGGTCGTGGCGCCGGAGAAGAAGGAGAACAAAAAGAAGAAATAGGCCTGTGAAGGCCTCCGCTCAAGGGGTCCTCCGGATACTAAGTCCGTAGAGAGCCAAGCCTCTTCCGCCCACGAGGAAGAGCACGCATTCCGGGGCTTTTGAAAGGGTTCCTCGCAGGAACCCCAGGGTCAAGCCCCCGGGACAAACGTATTGAATCCGCACACTATCTGGTATAGTTATACGGAATTTTTGTTACTAACCAGATGAATGCCTTTCGTATAGCAGCCTGGCCTGAGTCTCCCGACCAAACAGGTCTCGGAAGGGGATTCCCGGCCCGCTGAGTTAGAAGAGAGCGAGACTACATCCCGCACCCCCAGGCCACTAACGAGGCTGTGGAGGTGTTATCCCGCCAGACCCCTCTCAGGCCAAACACTGGGGGTGAGGTGGTCATGGCCGAGGTTCATACCTTGGCCACCGAAGACCAGAAGGTCATGGACGAGGTTCATACCTCGGCCACCGAAGCCGAGGAGGTCTAACCCCTCCTGGCAAGCAAAGAGGGGGGGGGGTCATGATTCGTCCGAGCTCCCTCCGCAGACGACTCCGGAGACCTCAGTGCCTCCGACATCATCAAACTTCCCTCCCCATGAAGGGCGAGAGGAAGTGCCATGCTGCTCATGACAGAGCGGACCGCGACTGGGTAGCCAGCCATGATGGAGGAGGCTTTGTCTAGATTCTCCATCGCCGAAGATCACCGCACCCTCATGGGTGTGGTTTTACAAGGCATTCAGTGTGTTGACAACGGACTGAAGGAGGCCTTCAGTGGTCTATTTGCGGGCTTCAAGGTAAGCCATGAAATATTCTTTTCACAAGAACAAATTTATTTCTGAGGCTATGTATTCCTTATAGGTATAGTAACCCTCAAGGCATGGGTGAGTTTGGAAAAATTGCCCGAGAGTCAAAGAACCTAGAATCACGAATATATGCAAAAGCAGTTCGTGGTCCCCGAAACTATAACAGTTAAGGAGATTGTTTTAGCAGATGGTCCAAAACCCAATAGCTCGGATGTTTCTTTATACCTAAGTTGTTTTGTAGGCCTCGTCTTCAGTTGTGGCCACTAACGCCATGGAACTGGCCGAGCTGAACCGGAAGCTCAGGCGCTCTGATGAAGAGCTTGACCGTATGAACAAACGGTTCAACGAGATGCAAAGTAAGTTTGAATTGTACTGCTAAGACCCTTGTTTTCCTCATTAATTGGGATTTTCCGGCTTTTGTTCTCGAGGCCTTGCTTCGTATTATACCTCCAACCGTAAATGCAGAGGTTGAAAACCTCAAGGCCGAGCTGAAGAAGGCCAAGCAAGAGGCTGCCGATTAGAAGATGGTGGCCGAACAGGCGGTCGTCGAACTGAGCTCGTTGAAGGTTGAGAGTGGCAAGCACAAAGCTCGAGTGGCTGAGGTGCAGCATGAGCTCAAGGATGTGAGTACTAAGTGTGAGGCCCTTTAGAAAAATACCAAGTACTAAGCAGCCGAGCTATCCATGCTTTCTCCAAGCTCAAATTGGAGCGTGTAGATAGGCGGTTCATCGAGGAAGAACTTCGCCAAGTCAAGATGATCGCGGATGGTAAGCCATACTTACTGCAATGTGCCTTTGGTGAACAGGCTTGCCTTTCTCACATGGCTATGTCATTCCTCACGCACCTTTACAGACCTCCTGAGGAGTGCAACGGATGCGGCCAAGCACTTTGCGACTCGAGATGGGGATGTTGAACAGAGATTGTTCTAGGCGCAATTTCATACCTCCAATCCTCTTCCCCTTCTCAGCTATGAAATGAAGTAGATGATGGAGTTTCATCGGATGGCAGAGCTGGCCTTGAAGGACCTCTGCATCTGGCTATGGCCTACAGAGCCACTCTTGAGAAGCTATTTTGGCTTGGTGCAGAAGCTTTGCAACGTCGAGCCCCAGATTGAAGTCCTGAAGTGCTCCGTGTGCATCAAGGGATCTCGGATGGCCTTTGCAAGGACCATGATGCACTGGCCAAGGGTGAAGCCATTCGAGATGGCGACCGTGCCTCCGCCTCCAAGGAAGGATCATAGGCACCCCGAGCTTTACTTTCGTGCTGCATTAGAGGGTGCTTGGTTGATAGAGACCCAATGCCCCAAAGATGTAATTTATGAGTGAGGGCACTATTATGTTCCCTATGACAATTTCGCTTTATAATGATTGTTGTGAATGTATCATACTCTCTATTATTTGGACTCCTGTGTGGTCGTTTGATCTGAAAGTTGCCATTCATCGGCTTCAGCCCCCATGCAGATACTACAAGAGGTGTTTCAACTTCCACACTATGACCCTTAGCCGATATATCAGTGCCCGGGGGTGGTGGTGTGTGAGGGAAATGAGGCAATCGGACTATGTTGCTTTAGTGCTTTCACTTAGCCTTAGGAGCTTGACTACGGGGGCTGGTGATGAGCCCCCGGTACACCGTGGTAGTCGGATGAACCAAGGTTCGATACTATTACCACATGGCTTGTGAAGGTACAAACCCCTCGTATGACACAAAATAACCTCCATCGATTCTTAGTTTGACACTTAGGCTCGGATCGCCGACCGATTCTCGCTTATTATGACAATCACTTTTCGGCTTTCTCCACTGATGTATTTGGCCATGCGAGCTGGAAATACAATCATAGTGGTTCTCCCTTTACCGTTTTAGTAAAAACTTAGCGGAACGTAAGAGGGTAAACACAAGAGCAGGGCAACCCAACTATTGACCCAAGACAGAATTTAGAACTGATTCATATAACGCAATATCCGAGATGCCAACACGCCAGAAAATAGTGGCGGGGTGATGCTCGGGGCGAGATTTATATCCAAGCCCCTGGTCTATTAGCCGGTATCACCTAACATGCACCGAACAGTTTTGCGTTTCGGTGCCACAAAGTGGAGAACAATTTATGTAACAAAAAATACCGAACAAAGGCCGCAAAGGATAATCTTTATTTGTGCCGAATTCGTATAATTCAGTGTCGAGGCAGCTGTTACATGTATCTTTGTTTTGTGAAAACAAACTTTATAGAGTAGAAATTTTAACCAGGGTCTTTGACGAGTGGCTTGATGTCCCCCCTATGCCCTACTGCATGCTTACTTCTTTGCTTTCGAGTGAGGAGGAGTGGAATCCTTTAAAGGTGATTGCTGTCAGCGAACGGACCTTGGAGAGGCGGTCTTGAAAAGCCGCCGTAGAATGGGTAAGCTTTACACTTGGGAGGTCCTTGATGGTACGTGTGTTTTGTCCAAAGAAGCATTTGGATTGTAGTTCGGTCGAGCCGAAGAACTGGTCTTTGATAGTGGGTCCCCATAGCTGCCCATGGTATTTTGAGAGCAAAATTTTGTTTTCTAGGAACATTCCTTACAGGTAGCCGGGTTGTGCGTGGGGGGCCTATCCCTATTTGTGTTGAGTGGGAGATGGCTCCAGGAGATCCGATTGAGCTCGGGCTCGCTTGCTCGCCTATCATGCCTTGATGGATGATTGGGCCTCAGCGCTTTGTTATCATATTGTTCTTTGGCTACCAAGGCCCCTATGTGTTCTTTAGTACGGAGGGGCCGCTCTGTATTGCTGTTGACAATGATGACCCCCTTGGGTCTGGGCATCTTGAGCTTTAGATAGGCGTAATGGGGAACAACGTTGAAGCGAGCGAATGCTATGCAGACGAGTGGTGCATGATAGCCACTGCTAAAAGGGACAATGTTGAAGATTAAGTCTTCTCTGCAGAAGTTGTTGGGTGAGCCGAGCACTACCTCCAACATCACCGTGCAGGAGCAACGGGCTTTGATGCCTGGGATCACACCTTTAAAGGTAGTGTTGCTGGGTTTGATCCTTGACGGGTCTATGCCCATCTTTTTCACCATGTTTGAGTAAATCAAGTTAAGGCTACTTCCTCCGTCCATGAGGACTCTAGTGAGGTGGTACCCATCGATGATGGGGTCTAAGACAAGGTCTGCCGAACCTCCATGACGGATACTGGTCGGATGATCCCTAAGGTCGAAGGTGATCGGGCAAGCTGGCCATGGGTTGAACTTCGGGCTACGGGCTTTATGGCATAGACCTCCCAAAGGGCGCGCTTCCTCTCCTTCTTTGGTATGTGTGTGACATATATCATGTTCACAATTTTTACCTCTAGAGGGAACTGCTTCTGTCCTCCATTGTTCGGACCACAATGCTCCTCCTCACCCTCGCTGCGTGGGAATTTTCCTTGATCCTTGGCTGCATGTTTGCCGAACTACCGAAACACCCAACAATTATGGTTGGTGTGGGTGGCGGGCTTGTCTTGGGTGCGTGGATCTGGCAGGGCCTTTCCATGATTTTGTCGAATGCAAGAGTTGTATCGATGGTCGATAGAACTTGAGGGAATATTTTTTCTACATTTAGCTTTTCGTTAGGATTCGACACTCTTACTTAGCAAAAAAGTCTACAAATAAACCCCTACACTTGTGGGTTATCAAGGTGGAACACGAGTCTACAAGAACAAATTGTGTAGTAGACATCAAGCTCTTTTCTAGCGCCGTTGCTACGGAGGTGAGTGCTTGAAGGTATATCTTTAGATCTTGCAATTGAATCTTTTAGTTTCTTGTTTTATCACTAGTTTGGTTTATAAAATAAAACAAAAAAATGGAATTGAGGTGGCCTCATATTATTCGGCTTTATCATGTCTTTCTTGAAAATGATGGAATGGGAAATTGTGCTCAATTGATAGAAGAAGAATTCAATAAAATGTTTCGCATAAATGATGAGCATGATTGCAATGTTGTTGTATGAATTCTATGAATATCCATAATACTAATGACGATTGCTGTAGTCATGTTAAAATGTTTCTTATAAGCATGTCTATTTTTGTGGAGTACATAAAGTTTGTGAAGACGTGCCTTATAGGGATGATAGATTTTGTAAGAAGCATAAACATGATAGAACCAAATTTTTTTCTCAAAGTGATAGATGAATTTGCTACAAAATTATGTTCTATTTCTCCTATTACTTGTGAACTTTGCAATAAAGTTGGTCATCTTAATTTCCAATGCAAACTTTTTCATGATCAAATCATGGCCAAATATTGTAATGACTTGATCACCCTTGAACTTTATAATGAGCTTTCTGCATTTTTCGGGAGTGAAGAATTGGCACATAAAAATAGTTGGTTTGAAGTATTCATTCTCACGGATGACATTGAAACTAATCTAAAAAATATCTATATGTTTTGCATGGTAAATTGCCATGAGAATGCTTGTATTGCGAACTATAGAAAGATGGGAAAACCAATAGAATATAAAAGGAATACTAATGAAAGGATAAAGATTTCCACTTTCCCTCCTATTGTCTCTCATGATGAAATAGGTGACGAGGAGGAGCTCCCTATTCAACCAATCTCATCAATAAGAAGCTCTAAAAAATAATTAAACCCACACATGATGTGGTGAAGAAGAATAAAATAATAAATAGTAGAGGTAAAAAGGTATCTCTTCCAAATGATGTTGCTCCTATTATTGTTGTGCCTCACTAGGATGAATCAAAAATACTTGTGGAAGATGATACACTTGATGATGATTTTGTTATGCCTATTGCTTGTTGTGATGACTATGATTCTAAAGATAATGATACTTCTTATAATCTTGAAAATCTTTTTGGCACCAACTTGGTAAATTATGATGATAATAATTGTTATACTATTGGTGCTATTCATACTATTAATGATGAGAGTGATTACAATTATGATATGCAAGGACACAAGATTGGGGATGCTATGTTTGATGAGAATGACATGTTTGAGAATTTATTTGTTGCAATTAATTTTTGTCCCAAGCTTGGGGATGCTATGCTTAATGAAGATGATCTTTTTAGTTTCCCTACTTTGAATGATCAAATTTGTTATGATGATTGCATGCCTCCTATTTATGATGGTTGTGATATTTATAAAGTGGGTTTGGAAGAGTGAAAACTTTAGATAATTATTATCCCACTATTTTGGAGGGTGTTTAATTTTATTATAATGATAAAAGTGGATTTTGAGAGGACATGACTTTATTTAGTAACGATTCCACTATTTTAGAGGAGGTTTCACTTGACTATGATGAGAAAAAGTTGCTACTTATGATGATTATTGTGATGATACTTATGTTATAAAAGTAGTGATAATTATTGTCATAATTTTGAATATCCTTTTACTTAACAATACTCTTTTAACGTGGAAACAATTCATAGTATTCGAGTTTCATTTGATGCTCCCACTATTATGAATGAGAAGAAATTTGCTAATGAGGAGAGTAATAAAATTTCTATGCTGGATCATGAAAAGAATTATTTATGTGATATTTGTATTGTTGATTTTATTCATTATGCTACTCAAAATTACTATGAGGGAGGAACTTATGCTTGTACGAATTGCAATAATATCAAGTTTCCTCTCTATGTGTTCAATTTTTTGAAGATATGCTTGTTTTGCCTTCGTGTGCTAGTTGATTCTTGATCCCATAAATTGTTTCTCATAAAATCCCTATGCATAGGAAGTGGTTTAGACTTAAATGTGCTTGTTATATGCTTTATGATGCTCCCACTATGTTTCAGTTTTTTTTACTTCTTTTGGGAGCATTACTGAAATCATCATGCCTAGCTAAAAGGCATTAAAGAGAAACGCTTGTTGGGAGAAAACCCAAAACTTATAATTTATATTTTTGTGTGTTAACATGGTTAATATACTGTATTAATCATGTTTTATGTCTTTTATGTCAAGAAAGTGCCAAGTAAAGACTTTGGATAGTGTGGATAGTTCCTTGTTTGATTCTGTGCAAAAACAGAAAGTTTTGCGTTCAGTATATGAATTATATTATTTTACTAAAGAGTCAAAAAATTATTATTTTTTTTTAAAAAATTATATTCAAATTATATGATTTTTCCTAATTTATAAGAATTGTTAGATTCAGGGAAGTGTGGTGATCATTCAGATCTTCAGAGACTTTTCTGTTTTTGATAGATTCTGTTTTGCATGCATAGTTTGCTTGTTTCAAGTGTTTCCATAGCTTATATTTGGTGATATAAATTGTGGGAATGATGTAACACAGTAGTTATTATGTGATAACAATTATGAATCTTGTCTGGACAGTACCTAAGTGAATGATCTATCTTTACTACACTAACCCATTTGACGAAGTTCCGTTAAGTTTTGTGTGATTGAAGTTTTCAAGTTTTGGGTGAGGTACCGATATGAGGTGAATAAGGAGTAGAAATTACCTCATATTGGGGATTCCTAAGTAACCCCAAGGTAATATCCAAGTAATACTCAAGTGTCTAAGCTTGGGGATGCCCCGGAAGGTATCCCCTCTTTCGTCTCTAACATTATCGGTACATTTTACTTGGAGCTATATTTTTATTTGTCACATGATATGTTTTTTGCTTGAAGCATCATTATAATTTGTTTTTATCTGTTATATTCTATTTATAATCTTGTTTTTCAATAAAAACCACCAAGACTTTCCTCTTAGGATGCTTGTGTTACATGTTTGATATTTGCTGTGTAAAAACAGAAACTTTTTCTGTAGTGTTTGTATTTTCATATTTTACTGGAACGTGGAAAGTTTCTGAAATTTTTACACAGTGTTTTAATATAAATTATTTATCACTTCCTTAATTTTCATAATTTTTTGGGTTACATAAGTACACTGTTTTCATAAATTGCTACAGATTGTTCTGTTTGGACATATTGCTGTCATAGTTTTGTTATCTACTTATCCTATAGTTTCCATAGCCTATATTGGTAGATATAAATTGTGGAAACTATAGTAAAAATAATATTATGTTTGAAAATTCTTGTAAAACTTGTCTTGGTATTACATGAAGTGTGGATTTATTCTTATGTGTACTAACCTATGTCACGAGTTCTTTTCGAGTTTTGTGTGGATGAAGTTTTAGAGAATAGGTGAAACTGTGATATGATAGGATTGAATGAGATACAAAGGCTCAAGATTGGGGACGCCCAAGTCATGCCAAGTAAATATTTCAAGAAGTCTCAAGCATCTAAGGTTGGGGATGCTACGCATCCCACCTCTCTTCATCAAACTAATATCGGGTAGCCTATGTTGAGCCTAAATTTTTATTTGTCCACATGGTTTTTGCTATTATTGGAGTGCCATTTTTATTTTTCTTTATATTTTAATAATATACTCAGATCTGAAAATATTTATTGAGAGATATAGTTCTCAAATGGCTACCCATTTACTTAACTACTCGCTTGATCTTCACTTATATGTTTTTGGAGTAGCTTGTCATTTACTCTTGTGCTTCACTTATATCCTATGAGTAAATTGTTGAATGAATTGAATACCATGAAGTTGAAATTATATGTTCATATCATTCTTAGTAGTAGCTTCACATTGGGTTTAGAAAGTGAAATCTCTTGAAGCTTGACAATTAGAATATTGGTCATACAAGCAATTCATGAATGATTAGTATAAGGAAGAGAACTTTCACATACAAATATATTATCTTGGACATTTTCTATGATTGTGAATACCCATTAACTATTTCAAACTTGATCAAATTAGTTGAAGTTGGACAAGGAAGACAACGTAATAAGGTATGGTTGTGTATATTTGCATAGAAGTTATATTGTTATGGATCCTCCAACATGTGGTGTTTGCTTAGGATCTTTTGCTTGCCAAAAATTCATACTAAGTAGAGATACTACTTGTGCATCCAAAAACCCTTAAACCTAGTTTATTGCCATGAGTGTCCACCATACCTACCTATGGGTTGAATAAGTTTCTTCAAGTAAATTGTTATCGGTGCAAAAAGGCAATACAAATTGGTTCTAAATGTGTTTGATCATTTAGTGTAAGAGAAAATTGAGCATTGTACGAACTTGTGATGACAAAGTAATAAAAGCGAAGGACTGCATAATAAAGGTTGGTATCATAATGGGCAATATAACGTGACGTTCTTTTGCATTAAGGTATTGCGCATACAAAACCAAAAAGCGCATGACAACCTCTGCTTCCCTCCACGAAGGGCATATCTTTTACCTTTCAGTATTTACTTTTATGCAAGAGTCAATAGTATGAATTCTCATTTCAACCTCAATTATTCTCTAGCTGGCAAGCATCACATGGTGGGGAAAGATCTAGGCACATATGGCCAGTCAAATATATTTGATCATGACTTATTATTGTTGACAATTATCTCTATGATAAATGAGTTGGGAGGCGAAACATTAAGTCCCTAACTTTCTTTGTGTTCGATGGATGCCATTTGGTCACAAATATGTTTTGAGTAGTAGAAATCATAAAAGACTATATAATGATTGAGTATGTGGAGCTCTTACTTAGATTTTGTTGAGAATAAGTTGAATTGCAATTGTTTGGTGACTAAGAGCATATGTTGTTAAGTTTCAAGAGAATTCATTGTTTGAACCATAACATGTGAATTGGTTTCTACTTTATCATGATGAGTTTTATGAGAAAGAGTTGTTTTTATGATGCTAGGAAAAGTGGTTGAAATTATTATTGATCAAATATTCAATCTTATCCACAATGATAGCATTCACACTTCATAAATTATTTCCTTTATCATTTACCTACTTGAGGACGAGCAGGAATTAAGCTTGGGAATGCTGATACATCTCCAACGTATTCATAATATCATTTTTATTATTATCATACTATCATTACTACACTTGTATCACCATCTCTTCGCTGATCTAGTGCACCTATACAATTTACCATTGTATTTGGTGTGTTGGGGACACAACAGACTTTTTATTATTTGGTTGCAGGGTTGTTTGAGAGAGACCATCTTCATCCTACGCCTCCCACGGATTGATAAACCTTACGTCATCCACTTGAGGGAAATTTGCTAATGTCCTACAAAACTCTATGCTTGGAGGCCAAACATGAGTCTACAAGAACAAGTTGTGTAGTAGACATCAAATCCCACCTCCTTATCATTGACATCTATCGATGAGCATCTCCATAGCTCGTCGGTACGCCTAGTTGACGTGAGACTATCTTCTCCACTTTTTACCCCTTTGATATCTACCATCATATTCTATTCCACCCACATGCTATGTCCAATGGTTCACACTCATGTATTGCATGAAGAATAAAAAGTTGATGCATATTGAAAAAGTACGATCCAATTGCCTGACTTGGACACCGTGGTGCTTAACATTTGTATTGATGGGGTGATGACGGAGTCATTCCTAGCTAATACAATAAGACGAATAGGGGTAAACATTCTTTTAGGATCGTATATTTGGAAAAAACAATGATTTTGTTTATTATACCAATAAATATTGCTATGTTGATGTTTATTAATACATCATTTCTCATTGAGCATACATACAAACGATTACATAATGGGTAGCATGTGAAATGAAAAATTATGTTTTTATCATTTACCTACTCGAGGATGAGCAGGAATTCAATTTGGGGATGCTGATACGTCTCCAACGTCTCTATAATTTTTTTAATCCATGTTAATATATTATCATTCTAGGATACTTTCTGGGCAATTGTTTACCAATTTATAATATTTATGAGCACTAACCTATTGACATAGTGCCCAGTGCTAGTTGTTGTTTTCTGCATGTTTTTTGCTTTTCAGGTTTATAGGACGAAACGAAGTCCAATTGCCACGAATTTTTTTGATGGTTTTTTATGGACCAAAAGAATACCTGGAAGCTCCGGGAGGAGGTCGGAAGGCGCACGAAGGCCCCACCACACATTAGGGTGCGCCCTGGGGGGTGCCCTGATATGTGGCGGCTCCCTCGTGCGTCTCTTGACGTCCCTCTCTGTCCTATAAATTCTCTAATATCCCCAAAAATCTAAGGGAGCTCCCAAAAAACTTTTTCCGCCGCCACAAGTCTTTGTTCCAACAGGAGCCCATCTAGAGCTCCGTTCTGGCACCCTGCCAGAGGGGGTATCAATCATGGAGGACCTCTTCATCAACCTTGCTGCCCTCATGATGATGTGTGAGTAGTTCACCATAGACCTACGGGTCCGTAGGTAGTACCTAGATAGCAATCTCTCTCTCTCTCTCTCGATATTCAACACAATGTTCATCGCATCTTTGCCTCGATCTACCTGATGTAATCCCTTTTTATGATGCGTTTTTTGGGATCTGATGAATTGTGAGTTTATGTTCAGATTATTCATGAAAAGTATTTGAGTCAAATCGGAATACTAAGATTCTTATTTGCATGATCATTATAGCTTCGTAATGCTCTCCGATCTATTGAGATAGTTGGGCCAAGTAGATTGATATTTCTTCGGTGGGAGTGGTGCGTTGTGGTAGGTTCAACCTGACGAGTTTCTATATCCCAGTGACAAACTAGGGAACAAGATACGTCTTTGTGTTGCTGCTACTAAGGATACAACGATGGGTTGATTGAGTTTACTTTGTCTACATCATGTCATCGGTCTCCAAGCATTACTCTGTTTTACTTAATACTCTAGATGCATGCTGGATATTGGTCGATAGGTGGAGTAATAGTAATAGGTGCACGCGGGAGTCGGGCTATTTGCTTATGGACGTGATGCCTATGTACACATGACCATTGTCATGAAAATCGCATAACTATTTGTTTCTTTATCAATTGTGCAACAATAATTTGTTTACCCACCATATGTTATTTCTATGAGAGATGCCACTAGAGAACACTATAACCCCCGGGTATATTCACTTATATAGTTACAAACGGTACTACTACATTGTTGTTATTTATTTGCTTTTACTTTACTTTGCAATTTATAATTATCTACAATTATCTACACAACTCACTTGCTTACAAATAACAAGATCAAGGGGATTGACAACCCTCTTACCGGCGATGAGTGCAAGTTGTTTGTTCTTTTGTGTGCAGCCACTGAATATGGTTGAGGATTGGTATTCCTATTGGTTCAATAAACCTTGATTTCATAGCTGAGGGAAGTACATACCTACATTGTGATTAACCCATTCCTCTTCACGAAAAACCCAACGCAAATCACAAGTATCAAGCAGCGGGCCGTGATCGGCAGCCGTTGTAGTAAAAAACCCTCAAAGTTTGGATATTGCAATTGCCAGATGTTTGTCAAACACACAAAGTAGATGTTTGTGGAGTTGGGAGGGCTTATAATATGGTACGAAAAAGGGTCAACAATAATCAGTCCAGAGATGCAAAGTTGGAAACATGTTCAATGACGGTACTGTGCTGGTCCTAGGCTAGACCGTACCAGAGATGCGAAGCCTAGAACACCAACAAAATCACGACGCGACACGGAATCAAGGAAAGAGACACTCTTAATTTTTTAAATTTTTTTGCTCTCTATTTTTTGTTTCTGAACTCTTTTTTGCACTTTTTTCTTAAGAAAAACACTAATGGCGAGTGTCTCAAAACTCATCCCAAGGCGTATAAACAGCATATGCACGATTTTTTTGACTATTTTCTGGAATGATTCAGGGCTGCGATGACCAAAAATTGTGAAAAAAAATCACTATGGTGGCGAGTGTCTAAAAATGCTCTGCAAAGCCTAAAAACAGGACAGGGAAAGAAATTTACCTACCGAATCATGGCCTAAAAACTGCCCGAGGTCTCCAAACTTTTTTTCCGAAACCTACTCAGGTAAGGAAACACGAAACTGGAAACAAAGGGATCTCGAAAACAAACCTAATATGTGATGGGCTCGGACTGGTTGATATGTGGTGGTATATATGGACACGGATTGATGGTAGATATATGGTGGTGATATATGAACGAGTTGATGATGATGGTGGGTATGGCAACGGTGCTGATGATGGTGGGTATGGCAGTGGCGATGCTGATGGTGGGTATGGCAGCGGTTATGCTGATGGTGGTTATGGTAGTAGTGATGATGATGGTGGGTATGGAGCATGACAACTTATGAACAAAACTCGAAACTCTAAAAGACTAGATGCTAAGACCAGCAACTTGATACGACGATGCAACCGCAAATTCAAAAAAGCAAAAAACAAACAGAAAATTGTAAAGGCTTGGATTCGTTCGGATATGATGATCTAACCCTATTTTTTGTGACTTTTTGTGGACTATAGGTATGAAGCACAGATGCAATCTAAACTACGAAAAACTGGTAAAATCTCAACCAAGCAACCTGGAAATCTGATACCACTTAATAGAGGCGAAGTTGTCCTTGTCTTTCGTTGAGATGTGGCTATCATTTTTGGTAGAGTCGACCTTGATGATCCGACTACAAACATGCGAGGACGTCGCACCTTAGCAATCACTAAACCAACTCCGAGAGGTTATTGACCATGCCGGAGCATGATCAACTTGACCACGAGTGTTTGTTTCTTGCATTCAAATGAAGAACA